>JAOSBL010000009.1:1933984-1953054 GCA_027568915.1 Erythroxylum roraimae
TGTGATTTTAATTTCCTAGATAAACAAGTTTTGCATTCAAGAAGGATTTAACGAAAAAGTTAGCACAATTCAACCCCCCTTCTTGTGTATTGATTATCATTGTACTTACGTGTGATTCACTTCATCGTCTTCCTCTTCTCTCTTCCTTCTTTTCTTTCTTGATGTCTCAAAGTTCTCTCAATTGCACACACTCATTAGTAATTCTTTGGTCGTTTAACTCTGTAACTAGTCCTAAGTACGTTTTTCATGAAAAGTCAAACTATTACAAGTTCGCTAGGTTTTATTCGAAAACACATTTTTATTTACGTGGACTTTTTATGAACATGGACTTAGTCTTTTTATGCAGAGACAAATATTGGTAATGAATGTTGATCCGATTACTCAACTAAATCATTTTTTATTAAGCTACTTGGTTGGAACGTCATTTTAGCCTTTTTACTTGAAGGAACACATTTGTGATGCATGTCGATTCGGTTACTCAGCTATATTGCGTTATCAACTGGCTACTAGCTTTATTCACAACTCGAAGGCCAGCGGAATAGTTACTTATTTTTAAAATAACAACTCTTTTTTTTATTGCCTACCTTGTTGCCTTAGTTACTTGTTTTCATGAAAAAATACTAGCAAAGCTACTTAGGTTAAAAGGCCTCAAATTATGAATGAATGTGACAATTTAGAGGGATACACTTAAACAATAAATCCTAATTAAGCTGCATATTTAATCAAAGAACAGTTTACTAATTTTGCAAGCTAATAATTATCTACAACCTAATAGACCATGTTCAAAATTAAATCAATTTTAATTCATCTAAACCATTGACACATTCACACGATTCACAGAATGCAACCTAACAACTAAAATATGCAAAATTCACATTCAAATAAAACACATAACCACTTCCCCATACTTGAACAACACATTGTCCTCAATGTGAAAAGGGGACAAAAAAACACATAAAGAAGGAAGAAACATAAATTAAAGTAAAATAAAAACAAAACAAAAATAAAAATAAAAATAAGACTAAATTTACAAAAAAAGAGGGTTAGAACAAAGCCTCATGGTGATGGAGGTGGGGATGGTGTTAGAGGTGGCAATTGAATGAGTGAGGGAATTAGTTATCCCAGCTCAACACAAATTAATAAATTTTTATTAAAAACTAAAAACAATTCTACGTAAACCTAACGATTTCAAACAATTACTAAACATGCTCATTTATGGTCTTTAGCTTGACCTTTAATCCATAGAGGTGTCTTAATTATTCGAAGAGAAAGAAATCACTTCCTTGTCCTTATGAAGTGCTCCTCTGAGATATAGCTTGCAACAATGCTCGTTGACCTTAAACATCTCCTTGTTAGCATTTTCCAATTAGAGAGCTCTATGATTGAAAACTTGAATGATCGTAAATGGTCCACTCCATCTAGATTTTAACTTCCCTAAAAATAGCCTCAACCTTGAATTATATAGCAGAACCTCATCTCCTACTTTAAATTCCTTTTGTTTAAGACGGGAAGCATGCCATTTCTTTACATTTTCCTTGTAGAGTTTAGCATTTTCGTATGCATTATAACGAAACTCTTCAAGTTCATCTATTTGTAGAAGTCTCTTTTTGCCTGCTTGTTTCCAAACAAAATTTAGTGTTTTAATTGCACAGTATGTTTGATTTTCTAATTCAACCGGCAAATGACAAGCTTTCCCGTACACGATCCTATAAGGAGTTATTTTGATAGGTGTTTTGAAAGTTGTCCTATAGGCCCATAAGGCATTGTCTAGTTTTATTGCCCAATCCTTCCTGAAGTTGTTCACCATCTTTTCCAAAATTCGTTTCAGCTCCTGATTGACAATTTCGACTTGGCCACTAGTTTGTGGATAGTAAGGTGTAGCAACTCAGTGGTGTACTCCATATCTTTTTAAAAGGGCATCAAAAGATCTATTGCAGAAATGTGTGCCTACATCACTTATAATCATACGTGGCACTCCAGAAAGGTTGAATAACCATTTAATGAATTTTTACACTGCCTTCCCATCATTGGTTAAAGATGCTACTACTTCAGCTCAACGCAAAACATAATCCACTCCTACTATAATTTACATATTTCCCACTGAAGAAGGAAACGGACCCATAAAATCAATTCCCGATACATCGAAGACTTCCACTTCTAAAATATTGGATAAAGGCATCTTTTCTGTTTTGGAGATGTTACCTATTCTCTGGCATCGATTATATTGTGCTACGAAGGTCTGAGCATCCTTAAACAACTGTGGCCAATAAAAGCCACTTTGAAGTATCCGAGCCGCTGTTTTATTGGTTCTATAATGCCCATCATACTGACCTGCATGACATTACTTTAGGATTTCTAACATTTCTTCCTCCAGAACACATCATTGCATTAACCCATTAGCATATGCTTTATATAAAATTGGTTCATCCCATATATATCGGTTACAATCAAGCAAGAATTTCTTCCTTTATTGGTAAGATAAATTTGATGGAAGTTTACCACTGGCAACATAATTTGCGATATCAGTAAACCATGGTGTAGTCAAACTCTCGAGTAGCATCAGGGTCTCATTGGGGAAAGCTTCGTTAATATCGTCGCTTGGTTTGCATTCCCCTCCTTCCAGTCTAGATAAGTAGTCTACGACCACATTTTTTGCTCCCTTTTTATTTCTCACCTCTATAGCAAATTCTTATAAAAGTAACACCCATTGAATGAGCCTTGGTTTTGCATCTTTTATATTGGAAAGGTATTTTAATGTCACATAATTAGTGAACACGATTACCTTTGACCCTAAGAGGTATTGTCGAAACTTATCACACACATACACTACTGCAAGTAATTCCTTCTTTGTAGTGGTGTAATTCAGCTGTGGTTCTGCAAGGGTCTTACTGGCATAATAAATTACGTGCAATCTCTTATCTTTCCTTTGGCCCAATACGCAACCTATAGCTTGGTTACTTGCATCACACATAACTTCGAATGGAAGCATCCAGTCCGGTGGTGGTAGAATTGATGCTAATATTAATGCCTCCTTTAATGTGTTGAATGCATACATACACTTGTCATCAAACAAAAAGGGCACATCCTTGACTAAAAGATTTGCTAAAGGTCTTGCAATTTGCGAAAAGTCTTTGATGAATTGACGATAAAATCCTGCATGACCTAAAAATCCTTGCACACCTTTTACATTGCTTAGTGTTGGAAGTTTCTCTATCACTTTTGTTTTCACTCTGTTAACTTTAAATCCTTGGTGTGAGATTTTATGCCCTATCACTATCCCCTCTTGCACCATAAAATGACATTTCTCCTAATTTAGTACCAAGTGTGACTCTTCACATCTTTGAAGAACTATGTCCAACTTAGTTAAACACATTTCGAAAGAATCTCTAAAATTTGAAAAATCGTCCATGAACACCTCCATTATATCTTTTATCATTTCAGCAAAGATAGACATCATACATCTTTGAAATGTAGTCGGGGCGTTGCATAGTCCGAAGGGCACCTGTCTGTACGCAAATGTACCATAAGGGCAGGTGAATGTGGTATTTTTTTGATCATCAAGGTAAATGAAGATTTGATTATATCTTGAATATTCATCTAGGAAACAATAAAATGAATGTCCAACTACCCTTTCTATCATCTGATCTATGAATGGGAGAAAAAAATGATCTTTCTTAGTCACTAAGTTGAGTTTGTGATAATCTATGCATACTCTCCATCCAGTGACCGTTCTTGTTGAAATTACTTCTCCACTATCACTTTCTATTATCATCATTCCACCCTTCTCAGGTAAACATTGTACTGGGCTAACCCATTCACTTTCGGAGCTGGGATAAATTATCCCTGCATCTAAGAGTTTAATTATATCCTTCTTGACTACCTCCTTCATGTTAGGATTCAACCTCCGTTGACACTCCCTCGCCATTCTACATCCTTCCTCTAGGTTTATTTGATGCATACAAATATTTGGGCTTATACCTTAAATGTCAGCAATCTGCCATCTGATTGCTTTCATTCGCTTCTTAAAAATTTCTACCACCTTATTTTCTTATTTCTCATTTAATTGATTTGAGATTATTATTAGTAATATTTGACCTTCACTTAGAAAGGTATATCTGAGATGTGCAGGTAAAGGTTTAAGCTCTAATGTTGGTGGTTTTTTTGCAGATGTTAGTATGGGTGCTTCAGTTCGAACCAATTTATCTTGAGGCATTTGAACATCTGATTCCTCCATCTCATCGTCTCCTTCAGATTCAAGTTTCTGATATCCATTGTCCATCTCCGCTTCCACTAATTGTATTTTTTCGGTGCAACTTTCAACTTGTTCTTGAACATTTTGATCCATAATTTCAACCTTCATGCATGCGTTGTTTGTTATTGTATTCTTTAAGGCCTTATTCATATTGAATTTGATCTGATCATCACCTATTTGAAGTGTTAATTTCCCTTCGACAACATCAATTATGGCCATCCCTGTGCTCATAAATTGTTGACTTAAGATTAGTGGACAGTTTTTATCTTCTTCAAAACCCAGAACCATAAAATCTACATGAATAATAAACTTGTCCACTTCTATTAGAACATCTTTCACTATTCCAAACGGTCTCTTAATGGATTGATCAGCCAACTGAATTAAATCGATGTTGGTTTGACCTCACCCAGTCCCAACTTCTTGAATATCGACAAAGGAATAAGATTAATGCTTGCTTCTAAATCACACAAACACTTTGTAAATTCAAACTCACTAACCACACAAGTATTGTGAAACTCCCTGGACTAGTGACTATGGAACTGTCAGTGCTAGTTAATGCTACCATCTGATTATCTTCCTAAGTGCACTTCTTTGATAATATGTCTTTTAAAAATTTTGCATATTTAGGCATATGTTCCAACGACTCTGTAAAGGAGAGATTTATCCGTAGCGTCCTTAATTTCTTAACGAATTTTGTAAATTGTGCATCTAACTTCTTCTTTTGTAATCATTGAGGAAAAGGGATTTTGGGTTAATATGGTGGAGGTCCAACATGAGGAGGGTATTCATTCATATTCACTTCTTTCTCCTTTTTTGATCTTTTTCAACAAGATGGATAGGCTCCTATATTGTCTTTGTGGGTAGTTCAAGTTCCTTTCCACTTTGAAGTGTAATAGTTTTTAGTTGCTCCTTTGGTTTTGTTCCTGAAGTGCTAGGAATACTTCCCAAACTCTGTATAGAAACAATGTTTGACAATTGGTGCACTTGAACTTCTAGATTGTGTATTGAAGAAGCATGGTTCTTTATTACTTAATCACATTTTCCTTCTAGTTTCTTTTATGTATCATCTAAATTATCAAGCTTATCTAGAATCCTATTCAACTTTCCATTGAGGTTGGTTTCTCTTGTTGGAAGCCTGATTGTCCTTGAGGTCTGAACTGTCCTCCCAAATTTTTCATCCAAGAGAAGTTAGGGTGATTCATCCAGCCAAGATTATAGTTATTGGAGTAGGAATTGTTGCCCCCTTCTTGTCCATACTGGGCTCTAATGTAATTCACTTGCTCTAGATCACCTTCCTTCATTAAGAAACAGTCCACTATGTCATGGTCCAATTATCCACAAAGTTCACACTTAAATTGTATGGCCTTCACTGGAGTTGAGGACGAAGCCTTTATGTTGTTGAGCTGTCGAGTCAAGTTATTAATCCTCGCTTGCATTTCCGTCATTTAATCAACAGCTATAATTCCTTTTTGTTCATATAATGTAGTAGTTTGTATACTCCACTCATTCGTCCATAAATAGTTGTTACTCACCATCTCCTCTATTAATTCTTCCACTTCATCTACTGTCTTCCTCATCAATGATCCTTCTGAAGCTGCATCAATCGTGCCTCTTGTATGCGGGGTAATTCCATTATAAAATGTTTTCAACAAAAATTCCTTGGGTAAATTGTGATGTGAGCATTTCTGTTGCAAATCCTTGTATCGTTCCCATGCTTTGTAGATTGATTCCTCATCACCTTGTTGGAAATTGGTGATTTCCTTCATGATCTTAGTGGTCTTAGTTAGTGGATAATATCTATCTAAAAAGACACAGACTAACTGATCCCAAATGGTAACATTGGCTGGGTTAAGGGAGTGATACTAAGCCTTCGCTCTATCTCTAAAGGTAAAAAGAAAGAGCCTAATTCTAATTACATCTTCTAACATCTGATGGTACCTAAAGGTGTCACAGATTTTTAAAAAGTTCACTATGTGCGCATTGGGGTCTTCATTTGCTAGTCCATAAAATTGCACATTTTGTTGAAGCATGTTCAAAAGGCATGGTTTAATTTCAAATGATGTGGCTTGTATGGGTGGTCTAGCTACTCCTTGGTTAGCCGCATTGAACCCTGGTCTCATAAAATCCATAAGGGTCTTTGTTGTCATCCTTGGTTCACTCCGTAGTCCAAATCTTGCTAAAATTCTTTGGCCATTGTTATCCTTGTGATATCTTCTTCTTCGTTACGCTGAGCTTTCCTAATGGTTTATTGTAGTCGAGTGATGTCTAAATCTAATTTTTCAGATGTGCAACTCTAACTTCTCGTATCTTGTGTTCATACAACAGCAAGATTTTAGAAATAGAAAATAAAGAACAAAAATAAAAATTAAGAACTAAACTACACGCCTTAAACTATAGAACTAAACTAATTGCTGCCCGGTAATGGCGCCAAAAACTTGATCTCGGTTTCTGATATGTGTAAGTTTTAATAATTTAACCTTGATGTTCTGCAAGCATACGGGTTGTTCGCGTAGTACATAAGGTGTCGATCCCACGAGGAGGGTTAATCTACTCCTAAAGTCTAAGATCGGAAACTATTAAACAAAAATTAAGCAAAAAATTGAATTTAAATACGAGAACTAAATAAATCAAATAAACCAAAATTAAGTAACAAAACACCAATTGATAATTAACACTTAATGAAAATAATCAATGAAAAACGATTAACAATTTCATAGAGAACGTGGATAACCATTAATGAAATTTGATTGATTTATTGAACAATGATAGCACACCCTAGAGTTTAACCTAGTGAATTAACCAAAAGAGAGAAAGGGAAATTATCTATCCTTAATGCTAACCAAACCAATTAATATTTATCAAATTAATGCTTCTAGACGATCCTAGGGTCAATTATTCTCTCTCAAGTTATAATTGAACCCTAAAGCATAAACCTTAATTAGATTGTGGGAAGTTATAATCTCTCAATAAATAACCTATCTAAAACCTAATCAGTTCTTAAGTTCTCTAATAAACAATTGGAAACCTATCTAAAACCTAATCAGTCCGCCATCTTATCTAATTCTTTGGTGTCTACTTACCTTCCAAATCCTCTATGCAACAATCTAGTTCAAATTCCCTAAGGTTTATTATATGAAAATTCCTACGCACAGTTCTTTCTATCTCAGGATCTATGTCAATTAAGTTCTCAATGTTACCTCAGGTCATAAACTAACCTAGAATCTAACCTAAACTAAGGAAATAACCTATCTAACTCAAATAAATTAAATAACATTAAATAAAAACAAGCAATTAAAGTAAAAAAATTAAATCATGTAAAGTAAAAACAAATAAATAAAACAAAACTAACAAATAAAAGTAATGACTAGTTTAACAAAACTAAAGTGTTCCTAATATCACTGTCCCTAACAACGGTGCCAAAAACTTAATTGACCTAAATCATGTTAGTCAATATTTAATACTGAAAGTGCACGGTGTAGCTGTAGCTAGTACCGGCAAATATGGGTCAATCTCACAAGGACGGTAAGTATTAGTAATTACTATTGTTCTATTATCTAGCCTACTAATTTATTGTGGTTGAATTAATGAAACTAAATTAACAAATAAGGAATACAAGTAGCAGGACTTAAGCAAAGAATTAGTGACACTAAATTAATTACTAATATTAGATTATTTAGTTTCTAGGCTTCGAATCCCCTAAACCCTTAACCAATTGATTATTTGTAATATTGTTCTTGATTAATTAGACCATGGAGATTCCTAAGGTATGTTAGTAGCTAACCTTGAGTCTACCAACAACTAATCCTAAGTCTCTAACCGAATTATTCAAGTTAAAATTTATAGGATTATGTTATCGTATTATGAATCCCTTTATTAGGTTTGACCTTAATGTAGAAAATTTATGTCGTCTTATCTCTAGGATTGTAATAAACTCTTTTCAATTATTGTAGATCTATTCAAATATAGGATTTCTCAATTGCTACATAAGGAATCAAATTAAAGTCTAAAAATTATATTAATAGACAATAACTAAAAAGAATAATTGGATCTAAATAATCAACAAACATGGTTGCATTCATAAAATAATCAAAACATGTCAAAGTATTCAACTAAGTTTCATCGGACCTAAATACTAATAGAAAAATTAGTTATACATTGCCAAACATGAAATCATATCCGTATATATAGAAAATAGAATAGAAAACATCGTAATCATGAATTCTAAATCTCCCTTATTATTCTCTATTGTGTAATCTAACAATGTTGACATCCAATCTTGTGTTCTGATGGATTCGTTGATAAAATTTTCGCATCTTCTGCTCCTTAAGCTCCAAATCGCCTATGGAATCACCTTTGAACATCTTAAAATAATGCCAGCTGATTCCTTGTTTTTTCATTTGCCTCTGAAATGTCACTTTTATAAGAAAATCTAGTTTTACGTGCACACGACAGTGCATAAATGGAAATAACCAAATATTGTGAAAATGCATGAGCGTGCTTTCCTTTTAGATTACTGAACCATTTTTATTGTTAATTTCAATACATCTTTGAATATTTGGGATAATCGTCGTGCATATACTTGATAATAAATCAAGAGAGTGAGTTAAGTAATTAGTGTTAAGGTGCGCAATGAGATTTGGAAACTTAATATACCTATAATTATTATATTAATGAAAAATTGAAGAGAGATCCTAAATGTGAAATTAATTATCTATAAGATTTCTTCAGTTCTAATTGAATAATTAAGTTAGAAGCAGTTTTGTGAATCAAGAGGTAACAAATCTAGGAATATCAAATTCAATTAGGGATACTTGATTAGATCTTGAGAGAGAGTAATCAAATCTTTAGGAAATCTTAGATTAAGCATAAATTGGATCAATAAAATTAAAGGAAACAAAATAAGGATAGAATAGTTCTTAAGTCTTCAACTTTGATTAACCTCAATTTCATTGATAGCGCATGTATGAATAATTATTTGTTGCACTTTATTAGTTTTTTTCTTTCAGTTGTTTATTTCAATTCAAATCAATTCTTAGTACCTTAGACAAAGTACTTTTAAAATTGTTTAAATGTCTATAGTCCTCTTGGGAATGATACCTTTTGATACTATAAGATAAGATTCGTATACTTGTAGGTATTGAGAGTTTTTTATTATATAATACTTGCTCAACAAGTTTTTAGCGTTATTTCTAGTGATTTTAGCATTAGTATAATTTTAATTCCTTTTATTTAAGGAATTGTTACCCTTTCTTGTGTGAATGAGGTATCCAATCCTAAGAAATTATAAAAAGTGGAAAGTTTGGACATGAAGTAGAAGAAACATCGATTTAGACATCACAAGGCAAGAATGAGAAATCTGAAGATTTAAACACGAACAAGAGATAGAAAGAATGATGGTGGAGGAAATATGTCACGAAGAGCAAAGGACCCCTATTGACTTCATGAGGTCAGGGTTTAACGCTTATTATCGAGGAATTACAAGACCACCAATGTAAGCAACATATGATCTATTAGAAGAGGTGACAAATAATAGCCATCTTTGGAAATTAGAACGAAGTAGACAATAGTCCACCTTTCCAGATCCAAAAGGAATGATTGTTGTAGATTTAGTGATAACATTGCAGAATGAGATCGCCAACCTAACCAAGCAATTAAAAAGCCTAAGAGACTCCTCTTTCTCTCCACTTAAGGCAATTCAACATAGATGCGAGCTATGTAGACAAGAGAGCCATAACATAGCTGATTACTTCTTAGTGGGAAATTATAACATGCAGCAATTCAACTTCGTGAGAGCACAATATGGTCAAGGAGGTAATTATGCTTATTTAAACATATACAAAAAGGGGTGGCAGAACCACCAAAATTTCTTTTGGTCTAATAATGTAAGGACTCAGTTGAAGAATCGAGGGATTTCAACAACACAAGTCCAATATAAATGATTCAAAATTGGACAAGCTCATGGATAAGCTCACAAGTGTAGAAGAGGCCCAAAAGAGGATGGAAGGGAAATTCAAGCAAACATCACAGATTTATGCCTGTTTTATTCATAATCTAGAGGTTCAATTAGGCCAGCTTGCTAATTTATTATCTAAAAGAAGTGTGAGGAGCCTTCCAAGCAATATAGAAGTAAATGCAAGGGAGAAATTTAAGGTTGCCACACTTAAGAGTGGGAAAGAGCTAGAAGAACTAGTAGAAAAACAGATTGAACCCTACCTTGTTTAAAACCAATAGAAGAAGAAGAAGGATGAAGATAAGAATAAGGATCCTCCCTACATCCCTCCTCTACCCTACCCACCAAGAATATCATTCCTATAAAGACTTCATAAGAACAAATTGGGTATACAATTTGCAATATTTGTAGAAAACTTGAAGAAATTGTAGATTACCTTACCTTTTATGGAAGCTCTGAAAAGCATACCCACATACGCAAAGTTTCTCAAAGACATCTTATCAAGCAAGCGGACTTAGAATGATAATCAAATGGTCATATGATGGAAAGTTGCAGGTCTATAACTACCAACCACATGCCCTCATAGTTGATAAATCTAGGGCATTTTACTATGCAATTAGTAATTTAGAATTTTCTAAATGCTTATGTGACTTAAGTGTCATTATTAATCTTATACCTTTGTCAACTTTTAGGAAATAAGGGTTAGGCAATGTGAAGCCAACCTCTACGCTTATTAAGTTGGCGAATCAATTAATAAAGAACCTATTTTCTATGGTGGAGGATGTGTCTGTAAAAGTGGAAAAGTTATCATTCTGGTGGATTTCATCATGCTAGACTTTGAAAAGGAACAAAATTGCCCATTAATTCTTAGTAGAACTTTTTAAAAACTATAAGAGCTTTGGTAGATGTCCATGAAGGCAACCCCATCCTTCGGATTGGTGATGTACAAGTGAAATTCAATATGAATAAGTTATTAAAGAATTCGAAAGAGGGCAACTTGCTGGACCCGAACTTTTCTTGGAAGTCAGAACTATTAAATAAGAAATTATTGGCAATTATTCATATGTAAGGAAAAAGGAGAATTATTAAATTTGAAATGAAGTAGAAAAGATGATTTAGGTACAAGATGGGTTATGTGTGAAATGTTGGAAGTTATAAGCTGGAAAATGTAGTTAAAACATGTCCACTGAATATGCTTCGGTGTTTTAGCTATAACTTTTTCTCTAGTTATCCAAATGAGATTATTTTTAATTTTGAGTATAGAGACATAAGGATATACAAATTATCTAATAAAATCGAGTTTTAATTCAATTTTTAAGAATCTTAATTTGTGGATGGAAGTTGAGCATAGAATATTATTCAGCATAAGAATAGTCCAAAAATGTTTGGGTTATAACTTTCCGATTTCTAACCAAATTGAATACTTTTGGTGTCATTAGAAACTTAAGACAATGAGAAACATTTTTCTAAAAGGAAGTGTTGTCAAATTCCTTCAATTACCAGATCAGAAAAGGTTTGGATTTTTTGAAGGAGTTGGAAGTATAAGATGTTAGTTTTAATAGACATAAGGTGTAAAATGGGAAGGACAAAGTAAATGAAGGGTAAAATGGGAAAAGACCAAATAAATGGTCTTGAAGTAAGAAAGAAACAGAGAAGTCGTGAGAAGCCAAAAAGAGAAGGGAAAAACATGAGAGAGAAAAGAAGAGAAGAAAAATTGAAGAAGCTAGGGAAAAAGGAAGAAAATCGTGGGAAGAAAAAGAAGGAAGAAGATTTGTCAAGGTATGTTCATCTTTTTTTCTTGCTTTATTAAAGAAATGGGTTGTGTTAAGAATGAAGGGATTAGAGGGAGAGTGGGTATTGTGTTGGAAAGACAAGGAAGAAGGAACCTATTTGATTTAGGGTTTTTAAACTAGATCTTGGGTTTTCTAACCTAGATGGACTATGGGTAGGTTAGGTTTGAGCTTAATTTGTGTTTATTGCATTTTTGTGATTATTGAAGTTTATGAATTTTATTAGAATGTTGTTTTGAATGGAACCTTGGTTGTTTTAGGAAACCAAGAGAATCCTAACCAAGAGCAAGAGGAAAGACAACCTTGAGTTGGATTTTTGCAAACGATTTAGGTGGGTAATGTATTTATGGTTGTTGTGAAATTGAGCAAATTCTTGCCCATGTATGTATGTTGATTGCTTGAATTTGACTTGTTTGTGAATGTTGGAAATTGCTTGATGATTGATGACTATGTTATACCTTGAAAAAGGTTATGATAATTGTATAAATGAAAAGAAGAAAAAGAAAAAGAAGCATGAGATTATGAATTTGTGATTAACTGAATTAAGCATAAATTTGTTTGTGATTGGGCAAGAGAGGAACCCATTTCGTCAGTCATGTGCACGTTAACCTATAGCCTTCTCCCGGCTGCCCGTTTAAGGCCACGAGATCCTAAGAAATCTGACTCATTTTGTTCATAGTGTAAACTTCGGTTTATGTGTTTCGTTCTATAGAACTCTCGAGCCACTTATTGTGCATTTCATCATTGATTTGTTGAACATTATGCATAAATGAGTGTTATGCTTTGATGGATAATTACATGTTATGTTTTAGGTGATGATATTTTGTTAACTATGAGTTGTGAGTTTAAATTGTTGAGTATTGAATTGCTAGATATATATATATATGTACATATGCTTGAATTTGTGGTCAATTGCCGATGGCTATAAATATATTAGCCACTGAGTTATATAGCTCACCCTACTATTCTCTCCTTAGGTGCAGAACAAGAAGGTTAGCAATCCTTGCAAGGCAATTGGACAAACTCCAAGATAGTTAGCTTTTGCACTAAGCTAGTTCGAACACTTTTGGATAGCTTATTAAGCATGCCAAACATTGAGCATCCACTTGTATTTGTATTAAGTTAGTGATGTGTGTGTTAATATGTAACTAAAGCTTGTTCAAATATTTACTTTGCTTAGTAATGAGAATGAGAATTTGAGAATTTCCTTTTGTGTATGATTATGTTATTTTACAGGTTAAGTATGATGGTTGTGGAAGTGGAATGTGTATATGCATATTCTTCTTCGTTGAGATTGCACATTGTTGCTTGTTTTAGAATAGCATGTTAGAGATTGTAAAGGTTGTATGGGATGAATCATTTGAGGTGAGATTCAAGAATTTAACGAAAAGTACTTAATAGTTGAATTGATATGAAGAGATATTACATTTTGCAAGTTTTCATAGTGGTAGAAATTGTGTTCTGAACTTAAGGGAAAACTATATCGATCTAGGTAGAATTAGCCAAAGTTGTCTTCATGAAAGTTGTAGCTTATCTTTCTAGCTTTTGAAAAATATAAATTATGAAATTTTTAGATATCGGGGTTAAGAGATACGATCCTTATAAGTTGGTGATGCTATATAGGATGTATATACCTAACAGCTATAGTAAATGATGAGAATTATTGCATGTGATGAATCATTTCTCATCATTTGATTTGAGATTTGAGAGTTTAATCCAATCAAATTCATAATTGAATGTTTAAGGAGTGATATTGCATTAGAAGGAGTAAATTTGGGAAGAATATGAGTGAAAGTGATGTTAGAATGGATGTAGGAACCATTGGAGATGCTTTGGAGGGAGTTTTGTGTCACATATGTCTGTTAAACGAACATTATGTCCGTTAAACAGACCTTCTCAGGTCTAAAAATGATCCCAACCCAACCTATGTTCGTTAAACAGACATTAGGTCCATTAAACGGACCTTTACGGGTCTGGAAAGTGCTCCAGACTCGTGTATGTCCATTAGGTAGGGGTGTATGTCCATTTAACAGACATACACTGTACACTTTCAGAAATTGGTGATTTTGACCCTCTAGATGACCAAATCTCTCTTCAAGCCCTCACAAAAATTGTAGATCTCGAAGTCCTCTTTGAAACCACCCCAAAATTACCTTAATCCAATATCTCTAGTGAAAGTTATGCCAATTGTACCAAGATAGGTACAATATGATTGAGGACATAATCATGTTTGATTCTTTTGGCCATAACTTCATCATCCGACCTTCAAATGAAGTGATTCTTGAACCAATAGATTCCTAACACATTTTTCTATCTCTCCATAAAAAATAGTAGCCTTTGGTGTTGATTTGAAAAATATTGATGCAAAGAAAGTGAGGGAGTCAATTAGAAGAGCATGAATTGGTTGTTTTACTGAACATACTTTGGTATTTAAATCATAACTTGATCTGTAAAGCTCAGAATGAGATGATTATTCTTTCAAAATAAACTAGAGACATGGAGTTACAATTATTCTGAAGAAGTTAAGTGGTGATTCGGGCATCTGGCTGGTGTGGGCTCACCCCTTGTTGTTTGAGATGTTATAGGAATGAAGATGAACTAGTGTTGGCTAGAGAGATTCCATGAAAATAACCTTACAGGAAAATATGCTCACGTCTTATGATATTCCGAATTGTTGGGCTCTGGAAATGGGGTCCAACACAACTTATTTTTTAGAATTGATGTAGTCGATTGTTTGAAGCATGAGGAAGAGAAACAAATGATAGAGGACATAAAGCTTGAAGAATATAAGGAAGTCTCTATTCAAGAAGTAGATGAAGTAGAGGGGATGAGAGTGATTGCTGAAGAAGATGAGCAGTTAACCTTCTTAAAGGATAAAGTATTGGATTCAGCCGAAGATTTAGGTAGTTCCATCATTCCCTATTTCATTGACAGTTTGTTACAAATAAGGACATTAATGAACTTACTAGGTTTTCTTAATTTGATTAATTAAGTCCATCTTATTATTGTGTAATATGTAGCATATTTACAGAGTATGATTCTGAAATTGGGCAATACGGGTGGAAGCAAGTCACTCATCATAGACCCAGGTTGAGCATAAACGTGAAGAGCAAATCAAGCTAATGTCATTAACCAAGTGCCACTTGGGAGGCAACCTAAGAATTAGGATTTTTTTTTGTTTCTTTATTAGTATATTATTATTTTTGTATTTTTTATGTTTATTTTATAGTGAGCGAATTATTGGAATTTTATGGCAAGAGTGTCATCACTGCCTCAACCTTAATAAATATTCTTGACTTAACTTTTTCTCTGTTGATATTTATCTTTCTTTGTCTTGTTTATTTTTTTTCTAAGTTGAGGACAATGTATTGTTCAAGTATGGGGATGTATATGCAATTGCATATCATGTATGGGTGAATATCAATTGTGTGTGAATTTTACAATTGTATAATAGTTTTTATTAGGTTGGCGTTGTGATATGTGCATTTTATGAATCTGTCAATAGCAACAATTGAATGGAAATTGTTTAGATTTGATCATGGTCATTTAAATTATAAAGGCATAGTAAATTGAGAACTTTATGTTTTAAGTGTCTTTGGGACGAATATATATATGTTAATTAGGATATGATACTTATCTTTTCATTTTCGGGAATTTTTTTTGTATACATTTATTATTATAGTCAATTGAATTGGTTAGCATTATTAGTTACCTTTTATAAGAATGATTGACTAAGAAGAAATGAGGTAGGTTAAGAAATATTTAAAAAATATATAAATAAAAATAAAATAACTATTCTGTTGGCCCTTTTTAAGAAAATTAAGTTAAGAATATAATTGATAGCTAGTTGAGAGTTGTGATATAGTTGAGTAATCAGAAGCATTCACGAAAAAATGTTTGCCTTCACGTGAAATGGCTAAAATGACGCTCCAATAAATAAAAAATGTTATCTAGTTGAGTAACCAAGGACATTCATGATAAGATATTTGCCTTCACATCAAAAGACTATGTTATCATTTAAGAAAATCTAGAAAAATTAATGAAATGGTGTTGCAATAAGTAAAATCTACTGATATTTTAACAATAACAAGAATTTTCATGAAAGGTTACTTAATGACATTTTTCCTTTTTGATTGATTAATAATAATAAATGCATGCTTACAAGCGTCATAGGTGTATGAATAGGGTTTTAATATCTTGATTGATATGTATATTTAAATCAGAGAATTTAAACATGAAAAAAATAAGTTAGTGTGTTGGCACATTTTAAGTGATTGGTGTTTGAGGTTAATTTCATTTCATAAGATTTGATGTCATTGTACCATTATTGTAGTGATTACATGAATGTGTGTTTATGCATATATATGTTCTGTTTTGTGTGTGTTTTTAGTTTTTCTTGAGGACAAGTAAAGGTTTAAGTGTGGGAATGTTGATAGGTGTAGATTATATTATGTTTCACTAGATTTTTAAGTGTGCTTTTAAGTATTTCTTAGATGATTATCACGTGTATAGGCTTAGAATTATGTTATTGTTAGTGTTTGTATGCATGCTAAGTGTTTGTTTGGTTTAGAGCAATAATTAGATCTTAATTTTATGTTCAAGAGGTGTTTGATATGTTTACGAGTGTTGGGAATAAGGAAATTGAGTAATGAAGTGGATGGAGGAAGCTTGAAGGTGTCACGATCATGCACAATTGAGCACGATTATGACAAAGAAGGAAATAGCAAGAGCACGATCGTGTCTCAAAGAGCACAATTGTGACGAGATTTCTAGGCGCGACATGATTTTGTATCTTTTATGGTTCAAATCTATTTTTGGAATTGAATTAAGTGGGAAAACCCTAGATACAATCCTAGAATCCTAATGAACTATTTGAGAACAAGAAAATTACCAAAAAAAAAAAAAGAAGCAGCCACTATATAAAAGAAGATCAATAGGAGATATTAAGAAGGGCTTCAGGGAAACTCCAAATGTCCAACTCAAGACACAAACTAGTTTTTTATCTTTTCCCTTTATTTCTTTCATTTTCTTAGATGTTTATTTGGATTTCCAAGATGTTTAACATGAATATGGGTTTTTAGATCCTAATTAGGGATTGTTCTTGAATTATTCTAGGAGTAGTTTTGTGAATTGAGATATTACAAATCTATAAAAATCGAATTCAATTTGGGATACTTGATTAGATCTTGAGAGAATAACCAAAACTTTAGGAAATCTTGGATCAACAAAATTAATGGAGTCAAAATAAGGATATAATAGTTCTTAAGTCTTCAACTTTGATTAACCTCAATTCCATTGGCAGCTCACTTTTCAATTCTTATTTGTTTCATGTTATTAGCTTTTTCACGTTTATTTTTTTATTTAAATTCAAATCAATTCTTAGTACCTTAAACAAAGTATTTCAAATTGTTAAGTGTCTATAGTTCTTACATGAACGATACTTTTAAATGCTACAGGATACAACTCGTATACTCGTAGGTATTGAGATTTTTATTATTAGATAAAACTTGTTCAAAGAAGTAGAATAGCAAAGCTCTAAAGCATGACAAAATCATCAAGTTTTATTATTCTTAAATGAAAAGGAAGATTCGCAATAGATTTTATTAAAACAAGATAAGTGTTTTCGGAGTAAAGGATTAAAGAAATTAGGGATTTTCACAATCACAGGCAACATATGAGAGCAAGGAGTAAAGTTATGGGCTCTCTTGCCAACCAGAGTGCCCCAACTAGTAAAAGGGTCCATATTAAAAAATTGATCTTGCACCTTTGGCATAATACATTCAGAGATGCTGAAACGAAATGCAGAGTCATCGGTTACACTTGGACCTACAACGGTGGCACATGATTGAGGGAATTTTTACAGTAAGAAGGGATTTGCGACAACCATGTCAAACTTCCTTCGGATAAGGATTCTGCCAGTCTGATGATTGCTTCACGTGAACAAGTTTCCTATAAAGCCAGAGGCAGTTCTCTAAATTACATGCTTTGATTCTGCCTCTCTATTCCACCATTAGATTCACTAGTAAGCAAGTGACCGCTGAAGTCCCCAACTAAGATCCAAGTTCTAAACATTGTTGATAGACGAGATGTAATTCCAAAGAACTTTTATCAAAGAAAAAATTTAAAAGCATTTACAAAAATGAAGGGTCAGTCATAGAGAAAGTTACTCTAGGGGATATTTGGAAACTTTCGAATTGAATTCATTAACGAATTAGATTCAATTACATTAATGAGATTGAATTGAATTCAATTTACACAGTTTGGAACAAATCCAGTAATATTAGAATTGATTTCAATTACACTATTTGGAATACAATCAAAATGAATTCAATTATTTCATATGATACATTTACCCTTGACTAAAAAATAATCTTATTAAATAATAAACATTCACACTTATATAAAATAACTTATAAACATCAATTCATTATAAATAATATCATCAAAAAAGTTCATGATAAAAAATGAAAAGAAAAATAGAAAAATAAAATAAAATATAAATATAAATAGATATACCCATAATTATTGAATTCGACCTAAACTAATTAAACTCAATTTAAATTAAAGTTAAATTGTTACGTAAAGTAGACTAAAAAAACTTAGAAATTAAAATTTTTAAGAAATTGTTGAAGAAAGAGGAATTTCATGTTCTTGCTAAAAAAACTTCTAATAGTATAATTATTTTTTTAATAAAGTGCCACGCTGTCAACGAAAAGGAGGCGAATGTTTCAGTTCCTTGACGTTGAACAGCAGATGAAAGCAAAGAATCAGTTTCAACAGGGCAGTCGCATGGAAAAATCGTGGGTATTATTGAGCTTCAACGTTAAAAAAGAAGAGATGCAGCCTTTGGAATTGAATTCACGTGAATTATACCTTGAATTGAGTTTACAAAGAGAGTAAGTTTTAAACCCACATGTGAATTCAATTCATGGCTTTTTTTTTTTCCAAACTGGTGAATTGAATTCAATCTACTCCCCATCTTCCAAACAGCCTGTGAGTGAATCCATGGGCATCAAAACAGAGATAGAAATGTATTATGTGTCTTACCCGTATATTGGGGGTTCAAGTTAATAATAAA
>JAOSBL010000009.1:1953154-1963788 GCA_027568915.1 Erythroxylum roraimae
ATCCATGGGCATCAAAACAGAGATAGAAATGTATTATGTGTCTTACCCGTATATTGGGGGTTCAAGTTAATAATAAAAGGCCAGCTCTCACACCACTGCAGCTTTAACCTTTGTTTCCAGGTAACCAATAATTATTGTGACCTTATCGTGTCAGCGACGCACATGCCCAGACGTACGTGAAGTGCAAACTTGTAGCAATTGAAAAAGAAAAGGAAAGAGACGAGATTCTCAATCAACAAATAAGAGCATCTGGATTGGTCAAAATGTTTTCTTAGTCATGTTTCATTTTGTCCCGTTTCCAGGATTTTACTTCATTGTCCTATATTTTTTCAACTAAACCCTTGCAGATTCCTAAGTAAAGCTTGTGACCCCACAACTAGAGATAAATAAGAGACGTCCCCATGAAGACAAAAGTGCCTCGGATTCTCCAAATTTTCTTGCCTTTCAATATTTACTCCCAATAGCTTTTCCACTTGAATTCACATCTGAATAAACGAAAAATGATGATTTCCCTGTTACTTTGGCATCCCAATCAGCTTGGGATAAGACGTCGTGGTTGACAATTTGATACATTTTGATGTTAAATGATGTCGGACTTTATACAATGTGAGCCCATCGAAAGATTAAAAATCACAATCATTCAAAAGTGAAAAATTGAACAGAGTCATGAAACCTAAGAAAGCAGCAAAGGAATGTCATTAAGCATGTACGGGACCTGGTGTTGCCGGCACCGTATTGCCCGGCGGATTGTTCGTAGGTGGCGTCGCTCCTGTAGCAGAAGGCACACTCGGCGGAGGCGGAGCAAGTTCCGGCTGCGGTGGTGGAGGTGGCAAAGATGGCGGAGGAGGAGCAGATACGGCGTCAGGGGGTGGTGGAGGAATTGGGTTGGAGGTGGTTGGAGTAGGTTGGTTCGGAGGAGGTGGACCGGGTGGGGTGAACCCGGAAGGAACATGGGTAGGAGTAGGATAAGGGTTGGGAGAGTTTGGGCTGGGGAGAGTGAGTGGTGGGGAGTGGCAGTAGTAGTCGTCGGAGCACTTCTTGTCGTGGGACTTGCGAAGACCGTGACGAAGAAATCCGAATCCTAAGACAACTCCTAGAACAACCACCACTGTTGCTATGAATATAAAGATCTTTGTGGCTTTCCCCACATAACACATTTTGATGAGAGACTAAATGTGGGTAAAACCAGAGAAGATAGAAAGTTGGGTTAGTAGTAGAAACGGGTTGGGAGTTTGGGTCTGTAATTTTCGCCTCCTTTTCATCATGGTTTCAGTGCAGACGACGGAGAAGAAGAGTGGAAGCGCATTTGTCTTGCGGAGGAGAGGTTTTGGAGCTCTGGGTTAGGCGGTTGTCTGTAGCAGATGGGGATTTGCGGGCACGTGAAGGCCAATTACAAGGTGGGTGTAGTAAATGCGTCTTTAAAAGAGTTTTATGATGTCTTAGCTGTCCCTGTTCAGCCACAACTCCCTGTTTTTGCAGCTTTCCCAGTTAATATTCGTCAACTTTAGTACCTGTAGTTTTACTTCTGTTTTTTTTTTTATTTTTTATTTCTGTTTTTTAAATAAAAATAAAAACTTATTTTAATGTTAATGATAAAATAATTAAATTTTTATACCGATAGTAATTACATATTAGATAAAACTTAAAGATAAATTATTTTTAAATAAATTTATTTATTTAATCTTTTATATAATATTTATTAACAAATTATTAATAAAATTATGTTATCTTAATAAAATAAATAATTTAAAATTTAAAATTTAAAATTTATTTATAAATTAATATTTGTTTGAAATATCTTTTAATTATTAAATTAAATTTTATTTGAATATTTATATATTTTAAATTTAATTATATTCATTAATAATTATTAAAATTTAATTACATATAATTTAATTATAAAAATTAAATAAAATAAAATTAGTCATAATTTTTATTGATAATTAATTTTAATTTATTTAATATATAATCTTGAATTAAATTATTCATATTTCTATTATTAATTAATTAATATATATTTAAATGATAGTAAATCAAATTATGAAAAAACAGAAACAGACATAAAACACTTTTTATGATTTTTATAATTTTTGAAAACCGAAAGAAACCAAAACCAAAAACAGAAACTAAAACTCAAACAAATAAGATTTTTCATTGAATTTGAAAACAAAAAAAAATGGATTTAGTAAAAAATTTTAGTAAATCTCGTTTATTTAATTTTAAAATTAAGGATTAAAATTATATATTAATATAAAGTAAACACATTATATTATTAACAAGTCTCACATAACTCCTTTGAGAAAAAAAAAAGAAGAAAAGGTCTCACAAAACTCTTCATACGGAATAAGATCAACTTCTCTTTGTATAGTTGATGTCAAGACACCAACAAACGGACAGGAATATATAGAAAGTGGAGCTAGACAAACATGCGCCGTGCCATGCGTTAGGATGGAGACGATGCACTTTCATTTTCACTCCTCTTTCACTTTTACACTTTCTTAAAGTGAAAACATATTGACAATCAAAAATTTAGTAGGGAAAAAAATGAGAACTATCTTGTCGACTAGTTAGATTTTAGTGGTTACATAACAAATTATTCAAGAGAGTAGAAGAAAGGGTCCTTTGAGAGATTTTTATATAATTTTGGTAATGTGGTTGAATTAATTTTGGTTGAATTTCATTAAGAAAATAAACTATTGGGGGAAAAATAAAATCAAACAGTATAAACTTACTAGAATTAATCGAAGAGTTTTGAATGCAGGTTGCGGTTTAATCTCAATCTTCACACGAATGTACATAATCAATTATTATGTTGTTCCTATACCTCTCTTTAAAACTATTAACTGTAGATTAACAACAAATTATGTTAATTTCAATTTTCTCTTGGATTGTATCTAATTAAAACAAGCTCTTTAATTAGGTACAGTAATCACGCAACCTAAAATAAGCTTTCTAAATTTATTATGACAACCGAATAACGTAATAGGAAAATAGGTTAATATAAGTAACAATCACATAAGTTCGAGTCATTTAACCTATGCTCTATTATCCCTATTAATACTTGATCATTAGTTTACGACAAGTGAATCAGATGTATAATGATTACGTATTGCAATCTAAATTTTGGCAATGAATCCATACATGAATAATCTAGTAGGCCTATCTAAGTCATTCATACATAAATCCAAAATATTAAACACAGATTAACATAATCAATCCTAAAAGAGAGTTAAGAACAACATCACTAGATTAATTAATACCCAAACACGTTTGTCAGCCTCGATATCCCCTTTGAACTAGAAACATGAAGTTTAACTCCTGATAGCTCTCCAAAGGGAAAGGAATATGCCTCCTTTTGAGTCTTTAATGTCTTCATACCCTTTTTGATCTCTTAAATTCCTTTTTTATAGTACAAAATTAGGGTTGTATGGTTATACATTATCAACTACATAGGCGTGTAAGTCACCATGTATGTTAATTTGGTAGAAATCATAAAATTACACAGTCTTAAAGAGATAGACAACTAGCTTACACGATCATGTAAGTCACTTACACGGTGATGTAAGTCTCAGGGTTGCTTAAATCAATGTCTTCGAGTTCATACATATTTATAGTAAGTTACACGTTCTGATACATGATCTTGTAAGTTATAGTAAATCCATTTCTTTCATTCTTTTTCCTGTCTTCACCCTAATTCATCTCCTTCTTACTCAACAAAGGCAACAACAATAACAACAATACCCAGTAGAAAAACAGCTGAGACGCGGGGTCTAGGAAGATCCAATAGTATGCAGCCTTACTCAACAAAGGTAAATAAGATAAAAAAAATCAATAGTACGACTCCAAGGATGTGGATTTAGCTCGTTTTGGTTCTTGTTCCTCTAACTTATACCTATAGCAAAATATGAACCAAAATAAATATCTTAAGTGCGATATAACATTAATCACTTAGCATTAGGGAATAAATATATCAACAATTAAGCACTTACTAAGCTCTCCTATAATTAGCTTTTGACCATTATTAGTTAAAACTAAAAATATAAATTAAAAGCAAAACTCTTCCTCCTTTTCATATTTCCTAAGAATAGATATTCATAAGAAAATAGGAAAAACTTTCAAAACTATGACAACAATTATATATTCAATGTTCATGACCAATCAACAACCATTCCCTTTAAAAACTAAGCAATTTAGGGGTAGACTTTGACAAGTTGTGTTTAAAAATAAGATAAATCTACATGTATACTCAAATACCTTTTATGATCAAGACATTCCACGACTTTGCATATTATTTAAGTTCTCTACCACTAAAGATTCGCATGCATAAAATGGCTTTTTAAGGCTGTAATTGGGAAAAAGGTTAGGGTGAGAAGTATTTGGATCAAGTAGTCCAAAAGCCATCAAAATTAATGAAGCAGGAAAATACTTTTAGAGTATCAAGTACAAAAATTAACATCCACTCAAAATTGGGTACCATCAACTATGACTAATGGAAAACTTTGTTTCACAGCTTAGATTCAAGCCTACACACCACAAACCACAAGAAGTATAAACAATTAGAAGAAATCACTCGTAGAAAATGATGATAAATAATACACTATAACTATAAGGAATGACCCTTCATAATAACTTCTCCCTTATTTACTTCATGATCAATTCATCCATTTCATACAACTTTACGAGGAAAGAATTAATTTGCAAAACAAATGATTTTCCTCCCAAATACTTCTTTTTTCTCTATTTTTCTCTTCTTCTTCTTTTTTTTTTGTTTAAGGTCAAAAACAAAAGTAGGAAGGAACTACATCAACAATGGAACTCATTGAAACGCAATAAAGATCACATTCCATTAATTATAATCAACTCGCATATATGCACACTCCCATGCTTATACTTTTGTGCATCTACAAGCATGAATAATCACAAATTTTTCATTAGCTTTAAGGCTTAGGTAAGACGTTTTGTTAGGTTAAAGGATTATAATGTGGTTAGCACAGAAAGAAAAGGCTAATAAAGCTCAAAAGGCTTAACAATAGGATAAATCATGTCATTAGGTAGGCTATTTGACTAATATATCTTACAAAACAAAGAATGCCTATATCATTCTATATTAATGCATGTGATAAAAATGTAGTTTTGAATAGAAAATCAAAGTAAAGTCATGATGTATATGTTATGAAGGTTGCATATGAATAAAAGAAATTAAGACTATATAGATCTCTTAGTCTTGAGGAAATCTTACTAGCTTATGTTGACCAACATCAAAATTAAGAATACACGCCTAAGTTTCGACGAATTCTTTAGCTGATTCTACTTTCTAATTATAATTATACAATCCTAGAAGCAATAAAAAAAGAAAGAATGGTTTTTTTTAGCGTGCAAAAAGAACTTAAACACATAAGAAGCAAACTTAAAAACATACATAATGAACAAAATCCCTACCCCCACACTTCAAATTTATATTGTCCGAAATGTAACATTAAATGTAAGAAATGGAGCATTCAACAAAAGCAACAATTTTGAAAATGTAAAGCAAAAGGAACAAACTCCTTGGGTTGCTACCCTTTGTTTATTGTAATTGGTCCGACTCCATGTTTTTCTTATCACGTGATTTCATTTGAGTCTTTAAGAAGTATCACTACTTCCACATTCTCGACTTGGAATCCTTCATAGTACAACTTCTAGTAATGACCATTCACCTTAAATGTCTTTCCAGTTATCAACTACTTGACCTATGGGAAAACATTAGAAACAAAAAAAGCACTGACCTAATGGGAACTACTAACCAACTTTCTAGCTAGCTTTTCTTAGGCTTATGATTCTCTTAAGCACGATATAAAGTTCTTATTTTAGGCTATTACAATATTGGTTCAAAATGATGAGGACGTGATATGGCATAGACAGTAGATTCATGAGCAAAGGGTAGATCTTGGTAGGCTTTTTGTCTAATTTTTATTAGAAGATGAAAGGAGATTTTAGATTGTAGATTTGTTCTTTACAAAGAAATTAAGTATTAAAGGAGAGGGGATTGTAAATTCCCATATGAGAAATGGGTATCATAATCCTATATCAGAAAAGAAAGGACATGTAAAAGCCTTTATAAGTCTATAGCAAAGGCTACTAATTAAAATTATAACTAGTTATTTTAGACATATAATTCTCTAAAGCCTAATTGGCGTTGTTATTAGGATAGTTTGGACTTTAGAGCATTACAAATAATATTATAGCAAAACCTTTATTTGTACGATGTTAGATAGGAATGACAGAGGCAAGAAATAGCATCGATGATATGGTCATAAGTAAACGATGACTCATAGAAAGATTTTAATATGGTTATCAAAAGAGGAGAGATTAAAAGTTGTACATAGAGCCTTATTAGGTTATGCCTTTGCAACTAATCTATTGGTTGCAATTTTATGTACGATATTATTATTTAATTAATTTATAAATTTTGTTAATTACATTTGATGTTTTAATACTAAAACTAAAATATCTAGAATAACTAATATTTAATTGAAATTATAATGAGATCATAATTATGAGGTTCTATTAACTTTGGTAAAAGAGAGTTAGCTCATACTTTATTACTGAATAGCAAAGTGCTCTTATAGTTACAATAGGAAACCAGAATATCGAAAAATAAGAGGACAGTTACAACAGAATTGAATTTTGAATCCTACAATATCTCTAATGTATCTGCAACGACTATATATACAAAATCTGCTCAATAGCGGCTATATTTACAAAATCTCCAAGATTCTGTAACAATATCTCCAAGATTTTGTATAATGGCAGCTTTGCTATTACGCCCCCTCAAGTTGGAGCATGAAGATTTCGAATGCCCAACTTGGGAACTAAATACTGAAATTGATGAGCTCCTAATGCTTTTGTGAATACATCAGCAATCTGATTGTGCGTAGATATATGATGGCAAATTAGCAAACCTTGTTGGATGCAATCTCGGACAAAATGGCAGTCCACCTCAATATGTTTAGTTCGTTCATGGTAGACCGGATTATTGGCAATATGGCGCGTTGCTTGACTATCACAAAATAAGGGAACTGGATCTGAATGAGTAACACATAAATCTACAAGTAATTTTCATAACAAAATGATCTCACAAGCAACGGTTGCCATAGAATGGTATTCCGCTTCAGCTGAAGAACGCGACACCGTCACTTATTTCTTGCTCTTCCAAGAAATAGGTGAATGCCCCAAAAAAATGAAATAGTCAATAAGAGATCGACGTGTAAATGGGCAACTTGCCTAATCTGAATCACAAAAAGCTCTGAGTGACAAAGAACTTGAGGCTGATAGAAACAAACCTTAACCAGGTGCAAGTTTTAGATAGTGCAATATGCGCAAAGCAGCTAGCCAACGATTGTATCGAGGTTGATGCATAAACTGAGATAACAAATGAACAAAATAGGAAATATCAGGTCTAGTAATGGTGAGATAAATCAACCTTCCAATCAACCTTCGATAAGGGCCAGGGTCCTCAAGAAGAGAACTTTCATCCAAAGCTAAATGATGGTGTTGCTCAATTGGGAATTTAGTTGGTCTCGATGCTAGCATACCCGTTTCTTTTAAAATGTCTAGCGCATATTTTCATTGAGAAAGAACTATTCCTTCTAAACTTCGGGCAACTTCTGAACCAAGAAAATATTTAAGAGAACTCAAATCTTTAATGGGAAACCAAGAAGCTAAGTAGCTCTTTAAAGCCTTAAATTTTGATGAATCATTAGTGCCAACAATAGCATCATCCACATACACAAGGATAGCTACAAAAGAATCTCCAAGATTTTTATAATGATAGCTCTGCTATTAGGTTCAATTTGCATTAATGTATTACTCCCAAATTGTTCCTAGTTATAGTATCATCATGATAAGATATTGATAAAATAGTAAAACTAGCATATGTTATGTTTCGTTCTTATAAAGAAAGTAATTAATCTTATTAATTAAAATATAGGAATACTTAAACAAATGTGTAGGTACTTATTAGAAAATAAGTTCACTGCTTTGACCAGATTATAAAGATACCAAATAGAATATTACTTATGTGTTTGTGGAATTTTTATTACGATAATTGTATAATTGATCTTTAGACTTGCAATTACCAAGATATCTCATGTCAGAATTGTCGTGTTTTAATGTTACTTATGACCCATTTTATTTAAGGTAGCTCAGTTTGTAGTACTTGGATATATTATAAACCATGTGGAGATAGTTAAATAAGTTAATAAAGGATTTATCACTTAAAAATAATTAGAGAAAATATTTTATTGTTCTTGATTAGTAATGATTTAATGAATATTATAGCTAAAGTGAATTGACATTTGAAAAGATATTTCAAATATCAATTACCAATTAGCAAAAACAAATATAATTAGATTTAAATGAGTAGACACTGTAGTCATATTCTATATTCAATTAGAACATTAGATGATGAAAAGATTAATTATCTATCATAATCATCCATAGACATACTTAATCAAACCACTTTGATATTCCTATTACTTGAGTGGTCATAACATGTTGCTGCATGTTAATCTAGATCTATAAATATAATTTATTTAATTGGAGAATTAAAGATAATTAAAAGGAGTTTTAATTTTTCTAATTGTAATTATGAATTAAAATTATAATTTATACTCATTATTAGCACGTTATGAACTTAATAAATCACACATAAAGAGTAGTTTAAAAGAAAAAATATTTTAAATTCTATTTTATGTTTCCATGATCAAGTAAGGGTATTAAATAAAAATCCGATTCACTTTTAGGGATTAGCTTTTATTGAAATACATATTTGTAGCTGACCCTCAATTTAAAGACTTTGTTGGCTCAGCGGGTCTCTTTTCCTCTTCAATAGATCTTTCTTTTGCTTTGTATGGTTATAATGGTAATACTCTCTTTCTCTCCCAATTCTTGATATTGATGGTAAAAATTCAAATAATTCTAGATAGGAAGTGGGTATGTCAATACACATGTGTAAAGACAGTGGGAAATGGTAGGGATGTCAATTTTAGCCCAGTCTTGTTTGGCCCGATTTTGGCCCAAATTTTTTGGATTATGGGTTGGCCACAGGCTGAGTTAGGCCGAGCAAGGCCTGACCCTACCAGGCCGGTGGCCCGACCTAAACGTTAAAAACGTCATTTTTTAATACTTTTAAAAATATAATCGGATGGGTCAGGCTGGCCTGGCCTGTTTATGGCTCATCTTGTCATTGGCCAGTTGCTTCAAGTTCGGCACATTGACATGCCTAAAAATGGGACAAATTGAAAAAAGGAAAGTATTTTAATTTTTTTTATAAATACAAGAAATTTGAATTATTTAATTGAATTCGTAAAACTACATAAAAATGTGTTTTTACTCAATAAAATAGAAAAGACAACTTATGTAGACGAGAAAGTTTTAATGGCCTTTCAAGGTTGAGGCAATGATTTTGGGCAGTTTCTGTACTTTTCCTCTTCACTAAAGACCCATCTGCTTGATTTTCCATTTCATGGGCAGCAAATCAAGGTGTGAAATTTACGACAAATTGGTACATGATATAGTGAAAGAGTAGCATGAAGAGGTACTATGGGCTGGTTTGGTATGGAAACAGGTATTAAGTCCCAAATCTACTTTTTTCTTATGGTTGGCTATTAAAAATGGATTGAGAATTAAGGACTGATAGTTTGGTAGCTATAATCCCCTTTATGTGTTGTGTAAACATGTCAATGAGAGTAAAAATCACTTGTTTTTTGAATGTGAGTATACTAAAGTGGTGTGAAGCAGAATTTTGCATATGATAGGGATTCCAAATTTCTCCTATGAATGGAATGGGGTGTTGAATGATGTTATCAGATATTCCAGACCTGGGAGGCAAGATGGTCTCATCATCAGGATCTCGTTTCAGATGGTGCTATATCACATATGTGTTAGGAATTTAGACCTCCCAAACCCACACCCAAGAATATTTGATAGAAAAAATATCAGAAAATAACAAGATAAGAGAATTTACGTAGAAACTCCCAAACCGGAGAAAAAACTACGGGCACTGAGAAGAAAATCCACTATGTGAAAATTCTTACAATCACACAAATTTTTCTCTCACCCAATCTCCTAATACACCAAACACACCCACAAAGAAATACCCAAGACAAACTCTCCAACTCTCACCTCAAAAGTAGAATTTAACTAGAGTCAAATTTGTCATACAAATCTTTGACTTTGTTTGGTGCATTAACTAAGGAGGTAGCAACCTCCTTATATAGGCAAGAGCTTTGCTCCAATTGTTGTCCCCAACCAATATGGGACAACAAAGGAGCCAAACTCAACAATCTCCACCTTGACGACTTTGGTTGATCCCACAACCACACTCCACCTTAATGAAGATCTCCTGAAAATAACATATCTCTCAATGTAGAGAATTATTATGCTTCATAGCATCATGCTCCACCATAAAAGCATACCCACTCAGAATAAACCAATTATAAGCCTTTTACTTCGGCACATGTCGAAAACAACCTTGCTGAAAAAATTATGGTGCAACTCCCATGTTTGACTTTCCTAGAAGTTCATCAGCCATCGACATAAATTCCACCACACACCTTGCATTAATGCCAAACCAATGCCCGTGTGCAAACTTG
>JAOSBL010000009.1:2039249-2049984 GCA_027568915.1 Erythroxylum roraimae
TAAAGTGACATGGTTAGGCAAGTGACAAGTGTCACTTGCCACATGTCTTATTTTCAAGCCTTCTCTTGGTTTCTTTCCAATTAAAATTCCATTTATACTCCAATGTTTCCAAAAATTCCATTGGCTCAAATTAATAAATCTTAAAATCATTTTTTCTAAATTTCCATTGCCATTGGATAGTCATTGCTACTACCGGAAAATAATCAGTCTGCCACTTGGCATTTTTTCTAGTTCGAAAAAGTATCCCGAAAATTTTAGAAAAATTTCTAAAATTCTCCAAAAATTCAAAACTCGCAAAGACCCACACCAATTAATTTTCCAAACACAAAAATCACATTTTTCATAATAATCACATTTATGATTAAATATACCGGAAAATGTCATAAATGCATGTACAGTTATTTTCATGTGCAAAATTCACTATGCATGAATATGTCAATACAATTTTAAACACTCATAACCCATTCCAAATGACCATTCTACCCTTCCCATCGGTGATGGGATGTTACACCTTATGTAATGCATGAGCATGAGATGTGTTTTTCCAATTTCTCTGATTGATCTCACATGTACCAAATTTCTAGGGTTCTAACCCTTTATATGGACATGGGATGTTACATTCTTAATCAATCACTCATGAAACGATTTTAACGATGCCTACCAATTTAAATGAATGTAATTACAAATGTATCCAAACAAGTGTCATATCCTAATTAACATGCATATTCATCCTAAGACACTTAAGACACAAAATTCACTTGTTAATATGCCTTTACAATTTAAATGACCATATTTAAAGGTAAGCTAATTCCATTCAATTCATTCCATTGACACATTGACACAATGCACACATCATGCAACTAAATGTTCAGACATCCCCACATTTAAACATTATATTGTCCTCAATGTGGAAACAAAAATAATAAAAATAAATAGAAATACAAATACAAATAAATAAAAAGCAAGAGAAGGAATACTTATGGCGATTTGGGTTGTGATGGTGTGGGAGATGGAACTTGGACTCCAAAGGTAGCAAAAAATTTAACAATTTCTTTGTTTGATATTACTGATGGTGCACGACCTCCTTTAGCTATGCTTCCATGGAGTCTAGGTGGCCCTCTAGAAACTTATTATTCTCTTCCACTTTTTCAAGCATTTTCTCCTAGCCTTCTTCCTTCTCCTTAGAGTCTTCCCTTGATAAAATTTATTGGCGTTGTTGTGGAGGTGCGAACTAGAACTCACTTAGTCTGTCCCTTGCTTAACTTTTGATTTAGAGCTGATATCTCATAGTTTCGTAACATATCACTCTAAGATCTCAGCTCGCCTTAAATGTGTGTGATTTAAATGCTCAGGAAAAATACGGGTTATTTCATCAAGATTAACACCATGCAATTGAGTTAGAGTAGTTACAAGAAAACCCATTCCTAGATAGCTACTCTTCTTAGTAAGCAAAATAAATATCATTCGAAATATATAGGTGGATGTGTAGCCTTAAACCTTGTTATCCTTATACCAAAGTATAAATAAATCTTTTTTAAAGCACTTGTTACTTTGACTTTTAGAAAAAAAACAACATAACATAAAAATTTATGGAGTAATAAAAAGTTATCAACATAACATAAAAATTTATGGAGTAATAAAAAGTTATCTAACATGCCTGACTTATAGTGTAAAGTAGTGTAAAATTCAAGAGTTAATTCTTCGAACACAAGATAATCATAATGTATAAATTTAACCCATTAATTCTAGAACTCAAAGCCTCAACTTTTTCCTTCAAATTTAAATCTTATAAAATTGAAAAATCAAAGTATCGAGGTGCAATGATTATTTTATAATGAAGGTTTTGAAATTTCTTACCTTCATCTGGAGAGAAGATCGAAAAAGGATCTCCAAAATACTTAGCTAAATCATATGCACCATTACCCAGCACCTTCATTTTTTCTTTAGGGTTTTAGAGTTCTGTAATTTGTTTGATTCTTGAAGACATTACGATAGAGAAAAACCTACAAAAAATAACCAAAAAATCACAACAAAAACTTAATAGAGAGCCAAAAACATAAGAGAGAAAGTGTGGGCAAAATCTTGCAAAACCCACTAAAAAGATTTGTGTTAAGGTGGGAATCACGAGATTTTCATGGAAATAATTTTAATTTAGAAGAAAGATGAAAGAAAAGGGTGAAATCCAAGTGAAATTTAAGTGGTATTTGAGAGAAAACAAGAAGCTGTAGAGATGGGCTGATACTTAGAGAGAAAAGATGACAGGTGGAAGAAGATAAAAAGACTATTTATAGGGGTTAGGGTTTAGCGAAATGGTAAAAAGGATTTTGCACGATCATGCATGTGGTGTATGATTATGCAGTGTTTGAGGGGCGTCTGTCATGATTGTGCATAAATCGTGTAATCATGCCATTTATGATCGTGCATGGCGTTGCACCCTTCAGAATTGGCATGTGCATGGCATTGCACCCTCCAAAAATTGGCATGTTATACACCTTATTCCTCGTGCATCTTCCAGAATTTTTTTCCTTAAACTGTAACACCTGTCCAAATATGATATTCATCGATCAAAATCTCTCAAAAAATAAGAAAATAATAAACTTACATGCAAAAATTTACAAAACCCTAACTAACATAACAAACTAATTTATCATCAACAGTTTCACGCTTCCTTATTCAAATATGTTCAATGAAAAGAAAGGAAAGAAATCACTTCCCTTTCTTATGAAAAAACTCCTTTGAGATATGATTTGCATCTATGTCCATTCATTTTGAAGGTTTCCTTTTTATCATTCTTCAACTTCAAATCTTCATATTTGAATACGTAGGTTACTTTGAAATGACCACTCCAACGTGACTTGAGCTTTCCTGGAAACAACTTCAATCGTGAGTTAAATACTAACACCACATCTCCCACCTTAAACACCTTTTTATTGATATGAGAATCATGCCATTTCTTTACTTTGTCTTTATGTAAATTGACATTCTTATATACTATAGGAGTCTCTTTTCACCAGCTTTCTTCCAATCAAAATTCAAGGCCTTTTTTGCCTAATATGCCCTATGCTCTAACTCCAAGGCAAGTGATAAGCCTTTCCATAAACATGCCATAAGGGTCTTATACCAATTGGAGTCTTGAAGGTGGTTCGATAAGCCCATAGAGCACCATCAAGCTTCAATGCCTAATCTTTCCTTAAACTATTGACCATCTTCTCCAATATTCTCTTAAGCTCACAATTAACAACCTTCACTTGCCCACTTATTTGTGGATGGTATAATGTGGCCATATAATGGTAGACTTCTTATCTCTTAATAAGAGCATAGAAAATTTTATTCCAGAAATGTGCTCCTCCATCATTAATTATGGCTCTTGGCACTCCAAATATGTTGAATAACCTCTTTATGAAATTTTGCACCAACCTACCATCATTAGTTGAAGTCAACATTGATATAGCCCGTCGTGATACATAATCCACTCCAACTAAAATATAAGTGTTCCTGGTGGAGGATGGGAATGGTCCCATAAAATCTAGTCCCCACACATTGAGAACTTCAACCACCATGATGTTAGATAGTGGCAATTCATCTCTTTTGGAAGCGTTTCCCACTCTTTGGCATCTATCACTTTTTGCTACAAATTCCTAGGCATCTTTGAACAAGTTTGGCCAATAGCACCCGCATTCCAATGCTCAAGTTGTCGTCTTGTTTGTTCCATAATGCCCTGTATAAGTAGAATCATGACAATGCGTTAGTAGGTCTAACATCTCTTCCTCTAGAGCACATTTTCTAATCAAACCATTAGCACACATTCTATAAAGGATTGGCTCATCCCATAACTAATGAGTATATTTATATAATAACCTCTTCCATTGTTGGTAAGACAAGTTAAGGGAAAGGATGTCACATACGACGTAATTTACTATGTCAGCATACCATGATACCAATAGGTAGTTTAGCAACATCAAGGCTTCATTAGGGAATTGCTCATTATAGTCATCACTTTGTTGTGATTCCCCTCCTTCAAGAAGTGATAAGTGATCAACTACCATGTTTTTTACTCCTTTCTTGTCTCTAATCTCAATGTTGAATTCTTGTAGGAGAAGCACCCATGGGATAAGTCTTAATTTTTCATCTTTCTTAGCAAAAAGATGTCATAATGATGCATAATCAGTAAAAATGGTCACTTTAGATCCCAAAAGGTAAGATCTAAACTTCTTACAACAGAACACAACTGCTAGCAACTGCTTTTTAGTAATAGTGTAATTTAGTTAAGCCCCCCTTAATGTCTTGCATAATAAATAACATATAGTTTTTTGTGCTTCTGTTGGTCTAACATATAAACCACAGGTTGGCCGTTAGCATCGCATATGACTTTAAATGGCAATGACTAATCCATTGACATTAATATCAATGCTGAAGTAAGTGCCTCCTTTATTATGTTAAAATTAAATAAAAAATTATTATTAAATATAAAAGGCACATATTTAACTAAAAGATTAGTTAGAGGTCTAGCAATAAGAAAGAAGTCCTTATTGAATCATGTAATAAAATCCTTCATGTCCAAAAAATGCCTGAACGCCTTTGACATTAATCAATGGTGGAAGCTTCTTAATGAACTCCGTTTTAGCTCTATCCACTTCTATACATTGTCACGATATATTATATCCTAAAACTACACCCTTAAACACTATAAAGTGGCATTTCTCACAGTTTAAAACCAAATGTGACTCTTCACATCTTTGAACGACTTTATCTGAATTTGTCTCAAGCAGTGCTAAATTTTTTTTCCAAAGACTGAAAATCATTCATAAAGATTTTCATTATGTCCTCAATCATATCTACAAAAATAGACATCATACAACTTTAAAAAGTTGTTGAAGTGTTATATAACCCAAAAGGCATCCATCTATAGAAAAATGTTCTATAAAGACGGGTTACAGTGGTCTCCTCTTGATTACTGGATAGATAAAAATTTGATTGTATCATGAATATATGTCAAGAAAATAATAGAACGTATAGCCAACCACCCTTTTGATCATTTGATCTATAAATGGAAGAGGAAAGTGATCCCTTTTAGTCACCTTTTTGAGTTTCCTATAATTAATACACACTCTTCATCCAGTGACTGTGTGAGTAGATATCATCTCACCACTATCACTTTATATCACTATCATACCTACTTTCTTAAGCACACATTGTACTGGGATGACCCATTCACCATCTGCAGTTAGGTAAATGATAGTTGCATCTAATAGCTTCACTACCTCGTTCTTTACCACTTCATTTATGTGACGGTTTAATCTTTGTTTTCTTCCCCTCACCGCCTTACTTTCTTCCTTGAGATTAATCCTATGGATCACCATATTAGGATTTATTCCTCTTATATAAGATATTTGCCAACCCATGGCCTTCATCCTCTTCCTAATTGTCTCTACTAGTCTGCCCTCTTGTTTTCTATCTAACCAATTTGAAATGATGATGGATAAAGTTTGACCTTGGCCTAGAAAGGTATACCTAAGATATATATGTAGGTAAGGGCTTCAACTTAAGAGTTAATGGTTTTATAATGGAGGGTGGCATGGGTACTTTCGTTCTCACTAAGATAAATTTACTGGATTAAACACCTAACTCCTCCTTTTCTCTTTCTCCGTCAGTGTCAATTTCCTCAAAACTCACTTCTTCATTGCATCTCTCCTTTTCTCTTTTATGCACTCATCTACAATGTCTATCTCCATATAAGAGCTACCTTCCTTCAGATTCTTCAATACTTTATTCACATTAAATTATACTTGATTATCACCAATTCGAAGGATGACTTTCTCTTCATGGATATCAATTACTGCTCTTCCAATATATGACATGCTAAGACTAGTGGGTAATTCCTATCCTCTTGAAAGTCTAACACTACGAAGTCCACCGTAATAATGAATTTGTCCACTTTAATGATGACGTCCACCACTATATTAAATGGGTTCTTTATCAAATAATCCGCTAACTAAATAAGCATAGAAGTTGGCATTACGTTGCCTAGCCCTAATTTCCTCAAAACTCATAAAGGCATAAGATCAATAATAGCAGCTAAGTCACATAAACATTTAGCAAATTCTAAATCACCAAAAACACAAGGTATAGTAAAACTCATTAGGTCCTTCAATTTTTAAGGCATATGGCTACTGATGATAGAGCTATAGCTTTAAGTCAAAGAAACCATTTGGTTGTCCTCCTAAGTTTGCTTATTTAACAATATATCCTTGACGAATTTACGTACTTAGGCATATATTCCAACGCCTCCACAAAAGACAAGTTAATTTGCAATCTCTTTAGCCTTTCTACTTGAGAATTGTGCATGTAATTTGTTCTCCTACAACCTTTGTCGGAATGGAACCAAAATCTTGTTGATACTTTTACATTAAAAAAAAACCTTCGTACTACAAGTATGCAGATTGTAAATTATAGTATAAAAGATATCGTTTCCCATGAGGATTAGATTAGCCACCTAAAAACTATACAGGCATCAAACTACTTAGTCACACCATGAAGTTATGGGAGAAGGTAATTAAGAATAGAGTGATAAAGGATGTTCCTATCTTAGAGAACCAGTTTGGCTTCCTACTAGGAAGGTCCAAAGAAAAGCTTTACATCTCCTTAGGTGATTAATGGTGTATTACAAGAAAAAATAGAGTAATCTACGAATAGTTTTTATTGATTTTGAGAAGGCATATGACAGGGTACCTAAGGAAATCATATGGAGTGTTTAGGGGTTAAGGAAGTTCCTATGACTTATATATAGGTGATTAGGGATATGTATGAAGTGATAAAGGCTAGAAGGAGATACAAATAATTTTTCTATTAATATTGTGCTATACTAGGGCTCCTTATTAAACCCTTTTTTGTTTGTAGTAGTGAGGGCTGAGCCCATCAAGAATATTCAAGGGGATGTACCTTAGTGTATGTTGATTCTTGGTGATATTATCTTGGTGGATGAGGAAAAAGAGGGTGTCAATGTCAAGCTAGAATACTGGAGGGATAAATTAGAGTCAAAGGGCTTTAAATTGAGCAAGACTAAGACTAAGTACTTAGAGTATAATTTTTTAGGCCATAAGGTGGCTTCCGATATGGAGGTAACGATTGGTTCAGATGTTAAATAACCAAAAGAGTCTTTAAGGTACCTAGGGTCTATCATCCAAAGTAATGGAGAGATCGATGAAGATATACTCCACCATATCAGATCATGGTGACTTAAATGGAAAAGTGCATCAGAAGTTTTATTTGACAAGAAGATATCATTCGAGCTTAAAGATAAATTCTATTGTTTAGTGATTAGGCTGGCCATGCTACATGGGGCAGAGTGTTAGCCTATCAAGCAAGTGCATATTCATAAGCTAATAGTGGCAGAGATGAGAAAGCTTCAGTAGATGTGTAACCTTACTAGAAGAGATAAGTACAAGAATATATTGGTAAGAGAAGAATTAAAGGTGGCTAGTATTAAAAAAAAAATTAAGATATGAGGCTTATGTGGTTAGAACATGTTAAAAGGAGACACCCTGATCCTCTAGTGAGAAGATGCAAGAAAATATTACTTAGAGACTATAAGAGGAAAATAAGGAATGCCTAAGATGAACTGGGGGAAGTGATAAAAAATGATATGACTTTACTGAGACTTACCAATGATATGATCCACAATAGAAAATTTTGACGTGCTAAGATATAGAAAAATGATCTCTCATAGAGAGTTTATTATCGTTCTCTTAGGTTTTTTAAACATTTTCCTTTGAGTTTTTCATTTTATAGTTAACCTTAATATTTTGATTATGTGATACTTACCTCCTAGTTATTTAACCTAAACAGTTTCTTTCTTAGCCTAATTACTTTCTTGTAATGGATGGTTTGATTTATTCTCGTACATGTTCTTTTTATGGTTTGTCTATTTATTTACTTATTTTATCTTGTATTGTTAATCTTTACATGTTATGTACTGTATTATGTATTGCATTACATATTTTATATTTTATTTTTATGTATTTATTTATAATTTGTAGTATCATTATTTTGCATTACATGTGGATCTATCGATAATAGTCTCTCTATCAAATAATTAAGGGTAAGACTACGTGCTACTGAACCTCCTCTGACCTCGCGTTTCAATGGGACTCTCACCGAGTCTTGACGTTTTATGTAGGAGTATTTTATTTTTCTTTATATGGGAACAAGCAAACATTCAAATTTTAGAGTATCAAATCGCATAGCCTATAGAATAGTCTCTTTCAAGGCTTCGTCTTTAACTTGGTGGAAAAGTATTTGATTTGATTTCACAGGTCTACTTTAAACTTGCTAATGTGAGACTCATAATTCAATGACTTAATCTCAGATCAACAATAACTTACTAACTGAAGAGTTTTCAAACACTTGAGTTTTAATGTTGGCACGACAGTCTAATTGTAACAACGTTTTAATACTTTTATTCCTCTTCTTTTAAGTGATGAGCATCCTTATATAAATATTTATGCCTTTTTCATTAATTTAGGTGGCAATTAGTGTTTTGTGGTTGGGTGTAAAATTACATTCACTTTTAACAGAAATTTTATTTAATCTGCAGAGTTAATCAAAAAATTTTGTCATATGATGACAATTTTTAATTAGATATGGTCTGGTGCATCTTCTCTAATTCCTAGTGGCATATGCGAGGCTATTCACTTTGTTATAATCCCTGAATATGTTAGCGACGATGCCCTGATATGGAGTCAAGCCACTATTGAAAACCAGTTGACCAGTTCGGCATTCAAGAAGCAGATTAGGATTTAGAAGCTACAATGTACATTACGCTTCCTGAAAATATGGCTTTGATGTTGGAGATGACTAGCCACTATCTAATAGTGGCAGCTAATTATGCTTCTACATAATTTTAAATTCTCGATTGGAGAAAGTGGGGACGAAACAAATTCAAATGAACAGGGGTAGGGTCATATAAAACTTCATAAGCACGATGATTTCCTTATTTTTCTTCAGTATCCGCATTGGCAGAAACATAGTATGCAACACAAAATAGCCCGTGAACAAAGCAAGCAATGCCTCCTATAGAAAGAAAATGATGATGTGAGAAACCGCACGATGCCCTTGACTTGTTATTTGACATGGTTCCAATCACCAGCATGGACAGTCCAACAGCCATTACGACCCTGATCATCAATGAAAAACAACATACCTGTATGTCTGAGTTTAACCCTTTTGCCAAAGAGATGTAATGTTCTTGATTTTGAATCAGTGAGAAACAATGGTGTTGATAAGTTGTGTATAAATACCAGGATAAAATGAGACAAGCCATGGAAAGCTGCTTGTTGGAGGAAGCATGTTGGAAGTCTTCTTGAGAGCAAATGCAATTGCAGCCACCAAGCAAGTTAACAATAACATGAGATAGAGCCAGAAGCGCTGCTGCAGCTAACCCTTGTCTGAAGGCATCTTGGCTTGGGTCTCTACACTCAAATATCCATAGCCTTAAGTGCTTAACCTTTCAAGCAAAACCCAAAATTGTCAACCTTAGTACAGTTATATACCCATATATAATTATAAGCTATATAAGAAAGGGAGGAAAAAAGGATCAGTATAAAGAAAAAATATGTATAGACCTTGTTTTGTGCTGCTTCGGCTTGGATGCCCAGAATTCCTGCTGCTACATCCATTGCAACAATCAGCAGACAAACAAGAACAGCTACTAATTTTGCCATATTTTCAAGAATATACTGAAATTCTGGAAACAAGAGAGGGAGCAGATAAATTTGTTGGAGTCTTATAGTATGTATTTCACTCTAATGAAATTATGAAGGAGGAAAGTGAACAAAGAGTTTAAGAGAGGACATAAAGAGAACTAAAGCTACGGGATAGTTGTGAAAAGGCGATATTCGGAGTCGGAGAGGAGACTAACTGGCATAAGTAAAAGCATCTTTTGCACAGTGCAATGGAAACTTTATATTTTTGCTTTTTGTTGTCTACACTCTACAGTTTAGTTTCTAAATCTCTATCTTGAGATTCGTTCCTTTGATGGGAGAGGAAGGAAAGAAGGGCATAAAGCTGCTCACAGTCATCATAGAGGAACGTGCATGGGCATTTAGCAAGCATTATTAATACGAGACTACACTTGACCTTAGCCAAAAGACAACGTAAAAGAGAGAGTGAACAAAGATGAGGGGGGTGAATTTTCAAACGTATCAGCTTTATGTGTGACTTTTGTCCGCTGCAGGGAACCCCAGTTCTCTTGGCTCAAAGTTACCTATGTCGTGAAAGATCCTTTCTTCACCGACTATGAGACAATGACCCCCTTCTTTAGGTTTATTGGGTATGAGTTGTCAGGCAATAGTCGCTGGGAAATTGAACAACTGTACTTAGGGTTTGTTTGGTAAAGAGCTTATAAGTTCTTTTTTAGCTGGTCAACTCATTTTAGCTAGTTGACTTTAAAAAAAGGTCCATAAATTTGTTTGGTAAATAGTTGATTGGGTTGGCTGATTCAACCCAATCAGTTAATTTTCAACCAGCTCCAAATAGGAGCGTTTCACACCCATAAGCTGATTTTTTTCAGCCAAATCTCCAAAATGCCCTATACTCTCGCATCTTACTTCTCATTTTCAGTGTTCTGAAACCCGGACCGGTCATCGAACCGGAGGCCTTACTGGTCACTGGTTTGACCGATTCGACCGGTTCAACCACCGGTCGAACCGGTGTGACGTCATAATTAATAATCAATCTT
>JAOSBL010000009.1:2063058-2073816 GCA_027568915.1 Erythroxylum roraimae
AGGAGTATAACACGTGCTAGTCTATCCAGATTAATGATATCCTATCTCATTAATCCAATGACTAGGGAAAGTTTATATACTAACATAATTACACATGATAGGAATCTCATTATCATGATCTTTCATGATTTCCTCCATGCTATGTTTTGTATCAAGGACTTCATTAAATCAATTTAAGATCAACGTCAAATCCATAAACGTATGAACATCGAAATAATGATAAATGCCTTTATTATTCATAAAATGATTTGTACAATAAGTGCTAAAAGTGATTGCCTTTAGAGCACTTATCTAACAGTTGTCTAATGCTCTCTACTATAGGAGGGAAGTTCCATGCTTTTGGAATCAAAAGCTATAACCATGGAGTAGTTTAGTTGGGGTTTCATTGTAAAATAGAGTACTTCAACTCCTAGTAGCATTTAATTCTTTGAATTTTTCTACTAGAGTTTACTTCAATTGTGGAGTTTTGGCTAACAAATCCCTCCTCCCTGTTTATTGAGATCTTGGGTTTCCAAGCTCTCTACCTACTATAATCTCACCCAAAATTTGTAAAACTACTTGTCAATCAGTTCCTATAAATTGAGCGATCTCATTGCACCTTCCAGATCATCTAATTATCATCATGGCTTTGATTTTAGTAATGGTTGCCTATTGAAATGTACTAGAGAATTGAATATAAAATGGATTGCCAATGCGATATAATTGTTCAGACTATTATTCAACAAAATACTTCTCAAATTGCTCTTTTTTATATTTGGATGTTGTTAGAGAAAAGAAACATGATAGGTCTTGGTCATTACAGCTTCTAGTCATGAAATTAGCTCTACTACATTAATAGCAATTATTGTACCCAATAAGATGAGGATGATGACGATGAAGATGACCAAATTATAATAAACCCACCAAAGGTACCACCACATCTGATCGTCTCTTTCATGTTAGAGGCATTATGGAGCTTCAGCTTGCCTTCCTTTTGCAATTCTTTTCTCAAAATTGCAATCTCCAAAACCAATTGAAATTCTCTCAAATAACTCACCAGAAGAGCTCTTGCTTCTACACACAACAGATTTGGATCTTGATACCTTTCTCTCAAAAGGAGAAGCAAAAGTAGTTGATTGACTATTAGGACAATCATCATCTTCAACCATAACAATGTTTGCTTTCATACACTTTCTCTTTTGGCTTTACAATGGAACCTTTTGATATTCCTACTATTTTATTTGATAAACATACCGCATTATCACATTAATTAAAAGGTTAAAATTAAGCTATTTTTACAAAATTATAAGTTCGAGCATTTTATTGTTATTTTTGTAACATACCACTCTCATAGGGTATATACCCGACATTCTGAGGAACATCCGAGCACACCCCACGAGAATGGCATGTTAGAGCATTGACATTGTCTCATTCAAGGCATTATCATACATGAAACAAATGTTCAAAAGATCATCTCTTCCTATTTAATTCACAAGCATAAACATTCATTGTGTTATTACACTCATAATTCATACATACTCAACACATAAAACGTGAAGGTTCACAACCCTATACAATATGTACAACATGAAACTGGATGTTGGACCAAAGCATTCTAACTAAACTCTTGGTAAATCAACTGACCAGACCTTTGAGCCATTCTTAATTCCTAAGATTGACAACTTTAGACTGCTACTAGTTTGCCTTAGGATCTAGGTCTCCTCAATATCTAAAAATCAACACTGCAATTTTGATAAGATTGCGAACTCAGTGAGTGACCCATCATTGATGTTCTCACTCATGTCAGAACAAAAATATTACAAGAAATAACCAAATTCAATGGTTTATCACGTTATTCATAATCAATTCTCATTTAACACATCTTCCAATTTTGCATACCAACTCACAATATATATATATATATATATTTCAATAAACATATTATGAATACAAAAATTTCATATAATTATTTCAGAATAATCTAATCATTCATCTCATCAACATGTATACAAACATTGCACATCATTGTGTCATCACAATTCAATAACTTTTCACAACTATTCACATGATACATGTAAAGATATATATGCAATGCACATGAGACTCCTCTTTTATTTTTTTAATTTGTTGTGACCGAGAGCCTATTAACTGTCTCATATCTCTTGTGGATGCCGGGCTTATTTTAGGTACTGACCCATATCCTTTGTGGATACTAGCTCATTTACAACTAAGCCTATGGCTCTTTGTGCATATTTTGAGCTTTAAGCTCTTTTCAGGCTGGTCACTCCGATCATAACTCCTTTATCTGATCATGCACATCAATTTCATGAAATGCATCATCTTACATAATGTACTATCAATCTCTTTCATTCAATGTGCACAATCATTTATGACAATCATCATATTAGAGTCTGGCATTCAACATTCAGTTGAGTACACATTTTTTCCACATTCACATACAATTAGTACACACTTCCTATATAGTCTTGAATAATGATCTCCTCAGATAATTGATGTCCAGAATTATCACAATTAAATAAGTAACAGTTCAATATCTAAAAATTAATCAAGAACAATTCAAGCATAGTGAGAAACATCTAGGTCAACTTATAGTATGCTCCACGTGACCTATTGCCTTGATGATCCAGCAATGTCTGGATGTTGTTGATCAACTTGTGCTTCTATATCATACAATACACACATAATCCACATATTACTAAGTTGACCAATCATATAATTGTTCAACCATGCACATGTATATGTATCATATTCAATGCATGCTCAATTGACTTTCCTAGGTATGCATCCATAAACACAGGTCTTGATCATTCAAACATGATAGTTGTACATAACTTGTTTGCAATTAGGTTATGTCTTAGGAAAGTTTGATTACTCTCAATTATTCAATTATACAATCACCAATCCTTTCCTAATATTATACATTCACACAATTTTCCCAAATCTCATTCATTCATATCTAATTCACTTTGTTCACATCCCTTGGATCCTATCTATATTCATAAAAACATCTTTATATTCTTAACAACTCATACTTTCCAAATTCCTACACATTGATATTAAACAACCCAATCCTTAAGTTGTAACATCATTTAAGAACCTAAACTTATCAATCCTTTAACCAATCAATCCCACATCAATCTAAGTTCATTTCAAGTTCCAATCAAGTCCAAATACATCAACGTATAGTGTCTTATCCTTATATGGTTCAACAAGAACACAAAATACACATTTCTCTCTTTGCCAAGCATTTCCATGATTATGGGAAGGAACCATACAATTCCCACAATCCTGGGATAGGTGAACCGAAAGTTCACCTTCACTTTCCTTCAACTTTTCTTCCAAATTTATCACCTTCATGATAGTTCATCAATTATCCTTAATTATATCATAAAGATACTTCAATTCCCATCAATTCATCTCTAATTCCAATTCAAAATCAATCAAATGGTAGTTCATATACAATTTATCCTTTAAGAATCAAAACAAGGTAGAAACATCCATTCACTATTATACATGTAACCCTAATTCTTTTCCCACTTCAAGAACACTACACAAGTACTTTCCTTTAGCATAAACTCACCTTCAACACACCTCAAACATCAATCTAATTCATTCATAAAACAACCTATAACCTAGGGTTTCCATGTATTAAAAATAAAACCAATTCATTCATCAAATTTCGAGCTCACTTCATCATCAACCCTACATGCAATTCATCCCCAATCAATCATCATGTATGTTATGCTCGCATATAACATAATAGGGCAATCAATCACTTACTTGTTCAACCCAAAGTCTCCTCAGTTACCAATCTAATCAAGCCTCTTAAGCATTCAAATATACTCCAAGAATAAGATGGAATACAAAGTTTTTCCAATCATAAGATCTAGGCTACTAAATTTGACAAAACTCAAGGTTTTGGGAGGTTATGTGAGGATTTAATTGGTGAGGGAATGAAGGAGAAAACATAAGACCAAAAACATGAAGAAAGATGGTCTTTCAAGTGTGAAATTTGTGTACAAGTGTGTGGTGGAGAGGTGGGACACATGGTGTAACATTTGTCAAATGGAGAGCTATGCCATGTGTCTTCTTATCATGCTTCCAATTGTCACCTAAAGTTTGGTCCGCTTGTCATTTGGTTTCTTAGGCCTCTTGTCACTCATGTACTCATGCCATTTTTCATCCAATTAGGTAAGCCACGTGTCACTCATTCCTAATGCCACATGTCACCATTTCATAGGCCTGATCTACCCAAATGTCCATGTATCATTTTTGTCTTGCTCTTTAACATTTTTCCTAAATTTAGGTGCACACACCACTTTATCAATTACTCAATTATATCAATAAATTCCCAATTCACTAAGTATAATCCGTCAAACAAGATTCAAGACATAACCAACACACAATTGCGTCATAATCATTTAAAATCTTTCATACCTTAAGATATGTCAATTGAGTGCATATACTATCTTTACAATGTCACTAAATCATGATTCATGTGTGTATGCAAATATAATGCATGCAAATGGAATGCTCTTCATATATTCTCACATGATATGACTCAATCTAACAATTAATACTTAAGTGTAGGAATGAGTTATTACATATTTAATAGTTTTGACTAATGTTAACAAAACTAATAAATTTTGAAATTTATTTATAAATTACTCAAAACATATGAGTTCGAATGTTGTCAAAGAACGAAAACAAAAATCAAACACAATACATACATTACCATCAATAACAGAAAAAAGGAGTAGACATTTAGTTCTTAAGTCGTGACTTTGGGCATATGTGGTGAGCCTACTTCTATTGATTGTGTACCTACTAATGGTGCTAATGTTAGTGTTGATGAGGATGCAAACACTAATGGTGAGGAAGGTAGTGTGATTATTTATGCTACTAAAAATGGGTTTGGTGAGATTGAACTATTATTTAACATGGAATACAAAAGTGGAAAATATGTCTCAAATGTTAGATCAAACTAAAAGGAGAGGAAGTATAAGAAAAGAAATGAAGATGAAGTAGCTAGTAATGAAGGTGGAGTTGAGACAGTGACTGATAATGTTGAATAGTATAAAAGTGAAAAAGGACATAAAGATGCATACAAAGGGTTTGACTTTGATAAAGAGAGGGGTTATGTTGAGAGTGATTATGTTGAGAGTGATGACCTGAGTCAATACTACATAAGTTGTTATGAGAATGTTGATAGTATAGTGAGAAGTATATGTAAAAATCCTTATGATGATCTAAAATGTCATATTATACCTTAGATTGTAGGTTTACGAGTTTTAAAATACTAGAAAATTCAAGTAAGCAGTTAATACGTACTTTATATCAAATAGTTTAGGGCTAAAATATTTAAAAAAAATCATAAGTCTCAGTTGAGAGTTAAATTTAGATCCTAATTGATTAGTTTTTAGAAGTATCAAGAGAAATGAAAATTTTATCATTAAAAGATATGAACCTACACACATTCGTACAACCACTTACTTTAACAATCTCATTACATCTAAATGGATAACACCCTACTATAAGGAGAAGATTAAGTCCTAACCAAACAATAAGATTGCCAATTTAAAAGTCCATATTGAGAAAGGGGTTAAAGTTAGATGTTAGTTTCAATAGTTTCAAAAGAGTAGAAGAAACTATCATCAATATGATGCATAAGTATTACGTGGCTAAATTTACCACGCTATTGGGGTATAATGAGGAAGTAAAGAACAAGATACAATATGGAAAGTAATAAATTGTTTACAAAATGATATACATATTTCAGTGCTTGTTAAAAGGTTAGATTTAAGGTTTAAATACTAATAATAAGACTAGATAGTTGTTTATTTAAGAGAATATACAAGGAAAATTATTGGATGTCATTGGAAGGGATGAAAACAATCAAATGTTTCCTATAATCTTAAGGTATGGTTTATATTTGGAAGATAAATAATGATTTTTATTAGGACAGTTTAAAGAGCCGCTAATTTTATAACTCAAAAGATTTAAAAGAATTGAATAAAGTGAGATTGGAGCAACACTTAGTACAAATAGGTTTCACTTTATGAAATATAGTAGGAAAATACTAAAGTTGCCACATATTTGTACTTTCAAGGCTGATGATTCTTGTGAGGTCTCTATTAATTACAATAGCTCTATTTTTTTGTAACAGTTTTTAAATAACAATTTAAATAGTGTTCTCTTCATTTTCAAACATCCTCAGGTTTCTTTCATTCCATATACAATAAATCAATGTTACAAATTCTAATATAAACATCCTTTGGTCCTCTTTTTCTTTTTTCTTTTTGATTTGAACTTTAGATGCCCAACATATTATATTGGTTCAGTTGAAGAAGTTGCAATGAAGGGGAAAAAGTTCGAGTGTATGACTCCACAGAATATAGGAGAACCTGTAATTAAAATATAGGTGGTCTAGGTCTTCATCAGCAATCTAGCATAAAGCACATTTCGTGTCTACTAAAGGGAACTTCAGTGCATCCTTAAGGCCAAGTTTCCTCTTAACAACAAGCCACAATATAAAAGAGTTAGATGGGATAAGGCTACAGTCCTATAGCAGTTTACACTAATAGTTTTTGATATACTAATAAGAGTTTCTTGTATGAAGAATTTGTGAACTTCATTGCTTTTTCTTGCATTCAATGGATCAAATCATGTATGAGGAGATAAGGAATATTGAGGGAACTTTTCATCATTTCCTTGAAACCTCCAGTATAGTGAGCTTTGCACTTTAGTACTTGTAGGGATTATTACCCTGAGTGTTTAGAAGTCTTATAACTTGTATAAGGTTCTTATGTTATAACATTTATCAAACCAAAAGAGTGTATCTCTACCATCTCCTATTTTATGCTTGATAGATGGATGCACTAAATCCCTTGTGAGGAGCACCTATCTTAAGGGGAGGTGTTGGAATTTTGCTTAACTGACCTAATACTATCCTATTTTAAGAAATAAAGATAAATCCACTTCACACATAGTGCTTATTGATCATTACATACCTTATATAACCTTTTGATAAAGAGGACTTTGCTAAAAAGTTTAATTGAACTAATTCCTAAGCCATCACCTTTGTTAGGTAAACAAACATCTGACCACTTCACTTTAGGTAATTTGGTCTTAATTTCTAATCCATTCTAAAGAAAGTCTCTGAGCATTTTGTTAATGGTTTTCATAATTTCTTTAAAAAGCGCTAAATCTAAGTACTGGTATTTATGAGGATTACTTAATAGAGATTATGAGTTGGATTCTTTCACCATATGAGAGAGCCCTATTACACCGGTTACTCAGCCTTCTTTAAATGGCGTTAATAAAAGGAGAGCAATCTAAATATGAAAGCTTCTTTGTGGAAATAGAGACCCTTAGATATTAGAAAGGAAGTTGTTGATGTTTGATACCTTTATAGCTTGTTAGAAGACTTGCATCAACATTGGAACTAGCAGATAAAAAGAAATAACTCTTATTTAGGTTGAAAGACAAATATGATAAAGAATTAAAGAGCTCTAAAAAGTTGATCAAAAATTTAATTGGTATAAAAGTAGCCCTTCAAAAGAGTACAATTCATCTGGAAATGAGACGTTGAAGGTTTAGCTTATTACACTTATAGTGAAATTTGAACCTTGGTTCCTTATAAATGTTTAGCTTTGTTAATTTAGAGAAAATATCCATACTAAAGGCAAATAGTTAAGGTGATAAAGGATCATCCTGCCTTAGTCCTCTATCTTCTTTAAAAAAAATTGTTGGTTCTCCATTCATTAATCTTTTGATACCTTTATAGATTGTTAGAAGACTTGCATCAACATTGGAACTAACAGATAAAAAGAAATAGCTCTTATTTGGGTTGAAAGATAAACATGATAAATATTTAAAGAGCTCTAAAAAGTTGATCAAAATTTTAATTGATAAAAAAGTAGCCCTTCAAAAGAGTACAATTCATTTGGAAATGAGAGGTTGAAGGTCTAGCTTATTACATTTATAGTGAAATTTGAACCTTGGTTCCTTATAAATGTTTAGCTTTATTAGTTTAGAGAAAATATCCATACTAAAAGCAAATAGGTAAGGTGATAAAGGATCACCCTGCCTTAGTCCTCTATCTTCTTTAAAAAAATTTGTTGGTTCTCCATTCACTAAAATTGATAAGGAGACAAAAGAGATGCACTTCCCTATCTAATTGATTAATTTAATGACAAAGCCAATAACATGCATTGGGCTGAATAAGAAATTCTAGTATAAGAAGTCAAAACCTTGGTGAAAGATATCTTTGATGCACAACTTCTAACTTTTTTCTCATTATGGTAATTCTTAAAATAGCTATCGAGTAATTAAAATATTGTCTCCAATACTCCCTTAAATATAAGTAAGTGGAAAAAGAAAATAGGGAGTCTGAGTGTTACCATTATTTCACACTTCATTGACTAATATAATACATGCACATGAACAAAGGTAGTGGTAGATATACAGATAAAGACAGAAGGGTTAGTAAATGTGAAGTACACTTTAATAAGTCAACTGGCTCAAATAAGTACCATGTAACATAATAAAATTATTATATACACAATAAGTGCAAAATGTCTAGATAATAAAGTTAGGTAGCTCGCAAAGATTGATTACTATCGAATTTGATTCTCATACTGAAATTGACTTTCAGCTAAGAGGATAGCAATAGAATGGTGAAAATGGTATCATTTCATCTATCTTATCTACTAAGAGGGATGCAAAGAGCAGAAGGTAATCATATTCGACTTTAAACTCAAGTCCAACTTGATTTACATTCTATTGTTACTTTGTAAATTATGGATATCATAAATGAAAACTTCTTGGCATCTATATATTAGGTGTAAACTCGTGTAAGAAAGAACACTTTTTTGTATGACTAACCTTTATTAAAAGTTAATTTGTTACTTTTGAAATTTTGGATATTATAAATGAAAGTTGCTTAGTATGTTTCTTATGTGTAAACTATTGGAATAAAAAGTACCTTGTTCTATGTCTAACCTCAATTAAAACTTTTTGTAGCCTTTCTTAGATGATTCAAACAATAAGTTGATAATATAATCGATATTCTAAGTTACCATCATAAACCTTTCGATGATGCAAATCTTTTAGTCTCAATATTCAATTGATTCATAATAAATTTTGCTATTTCAACGAAGATAAGACGAGAGAGGAAGACATGTAACAACCAAATCACTTTTTTTCTAAACAGATAAATAGATAATATCCGAATGTGAAAACACTGATTCTATACTGAGACTTGCATGTAAAACTCTGTCCTTCTCGATACGCCAATAACACAACATAAACAAATACGGGGGTACATAGTGCTTAGTAGTAATCTAATCGAATCTAAGAAATGGATAATGGTTACTTAGGAGCTGGGGTTTCAGCCGAAGCAGATGACATGCGGGGCTGTAGGACCCTCAACTTGTTAAATAGAATCAGCTGCTCAACAGAGAAGACACATAACTCGTGAGAGTAAAACATGGTTTGAGCTGCGGGAGAGTTCAGCAAAACCTGTAACAACTGCTGCCTGTTCAACATCCCCAAAATCCCAAACTCAGAGTTGGGGCTGTTGTCAGAGGAGACAGTGAAAGTGGAGTGAAGAGGCATGGAGTGGAGGGCCAGAATCTGGGATTGCAGGAACCTGACGTACTTGTAGGCTTGATGGAAGAGAGTAGCAGTATCCATGTTGGAGTCCCAGGGCATAAGCTTTAGTAACGAGCGAGTCTTGTCGCTGATTCTCTGGCGAGTTCTCTTGCTGCTGGAGCGGTGGTTGAAGTGGAAGTTGGTATTGGGCAAAACAAGAGGCGAGCCTTTGTGAGAAGATGAATAAGAAGAAGACTGGAGGGAAGCAAGAACGCAGTTGTAGTTGGAGGAAGAGGAGAATGAAGAAGAATGAGTTGAAAGATTGGGGTTGTTGTAGTTCTGATTGGGATTCTCCAAACATGGAGGAAGAGGACTAGTAGTAACAGGAGAAGAAGTAGTGAAGGAGGAGGAAGAAGATGAAAATGTAGGAGAAATAAGCGTGTAGAGAGAGCCATCAGAATCCATTTCTTGGGAGGCAGAGGCAGAGGTGAAGGGAGTGAAGCTGTGAGGTTTCCTTCTTTATTAAATAAAAGGAGAAGAGAGGAAAGGACACGTGTTGATTGTATATAAGACAACACACATTGTGCCAGCTGTGTCCGTACTAAGGCGGCGCTGTACTACTACAAAGGGAATGGATGAACGATGATCATCCGTATTGTGTGTGCTGTGACATTCCCACTGTCAGGCGTGGATTTACACGTGCCGTCTTACTCTTCGCGGTTATTTACTATTACCCTTCCGTTTTTACTTCTTCTTGTTACTGTTTTTATTTTACCAAAGGCACGTGTGGGCTGTGTGTGTGAGAGACAGTGAGGACTTGCTCATGAACTCTTTATCAAATTTGCGACTAGCACTTGGTAGCTTCACTTAAAAACCTAGAACACGTAACAAGAACCTTAGGAGCCGTTTGGTTCTACTTCTATTTTTTTGTTGTTGTTTTTAGTTTTTGTTTCTTATTTTTGGTTTCTGTTTTTTTCTTAAAAAAAACAAAAACCTGTTTGGTTGAGATTTGTAATATAAAAACTGAAAACAAAAATTTGTTTGGTTGAGATTTCTGATTAAAAACTGAAAACAAAAACATATTTAATTTTATTATCATGTTTTTATTTTTTATAATTATACTATTATATGTAATAATTATAATATAATACATTTTTTAAATTA
>JAOSBL010000009.1:2109604-2130122 GCA_027568915.1 Erythroxylum roraimae
ACTTGAATATGTTACGTTTTTGCGAGAAAAAAGTTTATAGAAACCTGTTTTCAAAAATCACGAAAACGATATTTTTATGTTTTCATAAATCTGTTGCAGTTTTTTTATTTTTGAAAACAAGAAACGACAACAACACTTATCCAAACATGTTTTAATGACTTTTTTTTTTGTTTGAAAACCACAACGAAAAACGGAAATAAAAAACGGAACCAAACGGGCCCTTAGTTAATAATATGGATCGAAAGTGAAAGGAAAATAACGAAAAATATGAAAATATCTTATTTATATTCCATAACGTTCCAACGAATTTTTCAAGACTATAATGATTGCGAATCCTCCGACACTTTCTTAAAATCCACTCACAAGGTGTAATCAACGTATTTTTGTAGTTTTCTTAAAACAAGAGCCTTTAAATGAGTCAGAATAATTTTACATTAATCAATTACTTAAGCAACTATAGGAGATCTTATCTTTAAAATATATAACTTTCATATTGGAATTCTCCATTACAGACCAGATATGGGTCCAATCTATATTAATCGAGGTTCATTTTTCTCCAAAACTTCGACCATTAATTTAGATCATTTATCGGGCCCTTTATTATCTTTATCTAGATCAAATTTGCGTAACTTAACCAATAAATTATTAAAAACCGATAAAATACAATTAATTATTGGCCATCTTTATAGAAAAATATATAACATTCTCCGCCTTGAATAGTAATCAATTGAGGTATTGACTTAAGTTTAAAACTAGTGAAAAAATATAGTTAAGCCACGTTACTGTATTGGTCGACCAGGTTTAAAATACCAATTGATCCAAAGATAATAAAAGTCTATCATTTTATCCCAAAAGGCTTTTGATACTGAAAAATATCAAATACATATGTCATGTGTGATACATATTCAACAAAATAACGCATATCTAATACCTCACTAGCATGAATGAGAAAATGGAGCGTGGCGAATTAGGATGATACTTGTATGATCTAATATCTATCATCTTTCTATTTGTAGGTCTTGATTTATCTAAACTTTATGTTAAAATGCATATGTGAAACTGCACCAGAGAAATCTTATTTTTTCTCACTGAATGATAAATTGCATTAAAGAAAACTTTTATTCTCTCTCACTAAATGCTAAATTGTATTAGAGTTATGGAATGAAACACTAATATCCCCCCTATGTCTTGTTAAAATCCATGAATATACTTATTAAACTATATGTGCCCTAATGACATAGGCTCAAAGTCAATTTGTATATATGCCCAGTGACCTTTAAAATGTCATACTATCATAACACATCAAAATGTATAAACATATAAGAAGTAAACATAATGATCCCTAACTAACAGTGTCTAAGGACTTCAATACACCCATACTGTATACATGTCTTTCAAACATAAATGGGCGAAGTCCTTTAGTTAAAGGTTCAACTAACATCTCCTTAGTCCTTAAATGCTCCACCTCAATGTCACTTTTCTATATCAACTCCTTTATGGTCAATTATTTAACCTCCAAATGCTTAGACCCTGTGATATTCTTATTGTTATTACTAAACAACACATCAGCAAGATTATCACAATACAACCAAATGGGTCTAGCAACTGAATCAACCACAGACAACTCAGAAATCAAGTTTCTGAGCCAAACTACCTATGAAAGAGCCCTATAGCATGCTACAAACTTTACATGCATTGTTGAGGAAGTCACTAGTGTCTACTTAACACTCTTTCACGATATTGCCCCATTTACTAACATGAAAATGTAACCTGAAGTGGACTTTCTATCATCCGAACACATAACAAAATCAGAATCTGTATACCCTACGAGGTTTAGATTGTTGACCCTTCTGTATGTCAAAATATAATCCTTAGTTCCCTTTAAGTATCTCAACACTTGTTTAACTACATTCTAGTGGTCTATCCCTAGGTTAGCCAGATATCTACCTAATAGTCTAACAATAAATGTAATGTTTGACCTAGTGCACACATGGGCATACTTCAGGCTACCAACTGCACTAGAATAAGGAACATTCCTTATAGCCTCTCTCTCTCTATTTCATTCTTTGGACATTGTGCCAAAGATAATCTCTCACCATGAGAGATTGGTGCTGCAATAGGTTTATAGTCAAGCATATTAAACCTTTATAACACACGCTCAATGTATGCACTCTAAGGGAAGCGTAAAGAGTGTTGAGATCTATCTTTGTGAATCTGAATACCTAGGACAAAAGATGCTTCACCAAGATCCTTCATGTCAAAATGCTTGGACTGTTTAACCTCGTGCAACAGGTTCAAGTCATTTGATGCAAGCAATATATTATCCATATACAACAATAGGAAGATAACTTTGCTCCCCCTAACCTTATAGTACAAGCATCTTTCAACTTTGATCTCCACAAAGCTGAAAGAGGTTAAAACCTCATCAAATTTTAGGTACCACTGTCTAGAAGCTAGTTTCAAACCGTATATCAATTTTCTCGATTTACAAACCTTGGCTATCCCTTTTTGATCCTGAAATCCTTGAGGTTGATCCATATAGACCTTTTCACAAAGATCACTATTTAAAAAAGTGATTTTAATATCCAACTGATGTAGCTCCATATTATAATGAGCTACTATTGTCATAATCACTCTAAATGCATCCTTAGAGAATACGGGAGAGAAGGTACTTTTCTCTAAATGAACGCTCTGGCAACTAATCGAGCCTTAAACTACCCAACTTTATCCTGAGTGTTCTTCTTGGTCTTAAGCAGCCATTTACAATTGACGGGTTTACAATGTTGGGACAAATTAACTAGCTCTCATACCTTTTTATACTTCATAGATTGCATCTCGTCCTTCATTGCATCCTACCACAAATTTGCATGTGGTCTAGAAACATCTTCTGTAAAAGTAATTGGATCCATAATATGTCCAATATCATAGTCTCGTTCACCCAAATAGATTATATAATCAGATGGGATAACAGGTTGTCTCACTCTAGTGGATCTTCACAACTGCATTGGTTTTTGTACCCTAAAAACCTTTGTTTGTATATGTATTATGGGTTCCTATTACTGTACAGGTACAGTACTAAGATCTTAATCCACTAAACCCAACTGTATAAGTGGCGGATACGAAATAATTGTAGTATTCCTCCTGCTATCAACTAAAGGGTGAGAGGGTCCACCCTTATCAAAGACATCATATTCCAGAAACTTAGCTATTTGTGATTAAACTATTCTAGCCCCCTTCTCTATAGTAAAATTTGTAGCCTTTAGAGTGGTCGAGGTATCCAACTAAATAGCAATGAGAAGAACGAGCAAGTAATTTGCTTTCATAAGAATTATATAAGCGTACCTCAACATTGTAGCCCTATACACAAATGTGTGAAAGGTTAGGCATCCTCTCAGAAGGCATCTTTGGTACTAACATGCTTAGGACTCTGTTTAGTATACAATGTTGTCTTGATGGCTTAACCACAAAGGTAATCAAGTAGGTTAGTCCTGCTTTGCATTGACCTCATCACGCCCTTTAGGACGCAGTTATGCCTTTTGACCAAATCATTTTGCTCAGGACTACTCGACATAGTGAATTGATTCACTATTCTAACTGATTCTGCATATCTGGCAAATGGACCTTTTCGTTTTCCTGAAACACCATGTTTACCATAATACCCTCCTCCACAGCCAGATCCAACAATCTTGATGGATTTTTCCAATTGGTTCTCGACCTCAGTCTTAAAGATCTTGAATTTATCAAGAACTTCAGACTTTTCCTTAAGCAAGAACACATAACTATAACTAGAATAATCATCAATAAATGTCAGAAAATATTTAGAATTGCATAATATAGCTGTAAAAGGTCCACTAATATCCGTATGTATGAGATCTAATAAGCCAGATGCTCGAGTTGACCCCTTTTTCTTTATTTTGGTACACTTACCTCTGCAACAGTCCACACATATTACCAGATCATCAAAATCTAGAGTTGGGAGAATGTTTTACTTTATCAATCTCTCAACTCTATCTCTGGAAATGTGGCTTAAGCATTTATGACACAACATGTATGACATTCCCTTTATTAGAGGTCTCTTTCGAGTGACAGGTTCAGCAATATATGAAGAAGCATACATTTCGTGAGGGTTAAGATATATTCGATATAATCTATATGACAAGAAGGTAGTTCCAATATGTTTTGCATTGAAAGATAAATGTACAACTGAATTATCAAGGATAAAATGATAACCCTTTTTGTCTAACACTGATACAAAGATAAGATTCTGTCTAAAAGACAGTATATAAAATGTGTCGCGTAATACAAGTACAAACCCTGTACCGAGGCTTAAACTTACATCCACTATATACAAAACACTAATTTCTTCATTATTTCCAACCATTAATTTCTCCTCCCCTTTAGTTGGCTTTCTTTTGGATCTGAAACCCTGCATTGTGAAAGCAACATGCTTAGATGCTCTACTATCTAACCACTAAAAACTGGATGTGGCTATAGCAGTATACAGATGCAAGATAACATCGATACTCAAAGCCTTAAAATATTATTTATACCGAGAATTTGATTACACATATTATGAAACACGTATAGGCTGAATACATAATACATGCATCCAAACCTTCACATAAAAGCGATCAAAATACACACTATTAACTCTTATGACACTACCACCTGTGGGTGAATAGATCATTTAAGCAATGAATTTCATCCATATAATAGCAAGTGCACCTGATGAGCCTCTGGATGCATCAGGCGCGTATGCTGCATACACCTCATACACATCGAAGCACTTTGGACCTTAATGACGAGGGTGGCTTATAAGTCGTAGGTGCAGACGCATCTGCCTGTTTGGCATGTGTAACACACTAGCCTAACACACGTCCACACTCGCCCGTGCTACGTGTCAGGACAGGTTGCAGTGTATCATACATGACTATTCCGTCATCACCAGTTGGTTATTATACCTAATTTCACAAGTATCACCCATCTGTCTGGCACATCTCACGCATATGCCCGACTGATCACCGTCCCATGTGCACTGTGCAAGCGTACACGAGCCCAACAATCTCCATTTGTGAGTTTTCGACCAATTTTTCATGCTTCGAAGCTTGTTTTCAACCTATTTTTCAAGGCTAACCACATGTAACACACTTTTAAGCATTCATACGTAAGAAAAAACCAAAAACAGATCATTATTCTTTAAAAACCTTATCGAGAAAATTTGAAAAAACTTCATATTGAGATACTCAATCACGTAACCGCTCTAATACTACATGTAACATGTAACAGGAGCCTTAATTACACATCCTATATCGAATGTTAAAGGGAAATACTGAAGACAAGTAGAAATACCTTATTTCAATTCCATAACGATCCAATAAACTTTTCGAGGCCGTAACAAACGCAAATTGTTCGACACCTTCACGAAATCTACTCACTGAGGTGTGGTCAACATCTTTCTATAGTTTTCTTAAAACATGAACCTCTAAATGGGTCAGAGTAACCTTACGTTCACAAATTACTTAAGCAAATACAAGAGACCTTAACTTCTATATATGTAGCTTCCATATCAGCCCATCACAAGCCCGATATGAGTCCAGTCTACACTAATCGGAGTTCATTTTCCTCCTAGACTTCTACCCATTAATTTAGATCATTTATTGGGCCACTTTATCATCTTTACTAGGATTAAATTTACATAACTTAAACGATAAGTTATTAAAATCTGATAAAATGAAATTAATTGTTACCCATCTTTATAGAAAAATATCTAACATTCTCCCCATTGGACAGTAATCAATTGCGGTATTGACTCAAGTTTAAAACCAGTTCAAAAATACAGTTAAGCCACGTTACTATATTGGTCGACCAGGTTTAAAAAATCAATTGATCCAAAGACAATGAAAGTCCATCATTTTATCCCGTAAGGCTTTTGATACTGAAAAATATCAAATACATGTGTCATGTGTGACATATATCCAATACAATCACGCATATCTACTACCTTACTAACCACAGAAGTGTCGTCTTACCGCTCGATCCATCTACTGTAGAATCCTCTTCGACCACTGTTGATCACTGGCACTAGTTCCTCCTCGGTGGCACCCATAATGCTCTTAGATCCTCCACCAATTCATGTGTTTCCATCTAACGTTGAAGATATTCAATGTTTATTATCTCATATTATTGAAAAATCCTCCATTGATGCTTCTTCCTCTAATTTTGAGGATTCTAGAGCTATCCCTAATGAGCCATCGCCACCACCAGTTGTTTCTGATCAGAATGTTGTTCCTTCTTCATCCAAAGGCCGAGTGAAATCATTGGCTTGGAAGTTAGTTTGTATGACTTATCATTCACAACGATTCAGTTCCAGAGATACTTTGGATTCAAGTTCTACCAGAAATCAACATCCTAATTGCCATCCTGCTTAGCCCCTACTGATTCTAATCAGCATCGTACTCGCTTCGTAGTAGAGCAAGCTTTGTCCCCTAAATTTTACTCCTTGATAACCTAATAGTGATGGGATACTCTTGCTTCAACTAGGTTTGTTCTCGATCATCCCATTAATTTAGTTGAGTATAAACAATTTCATTTAGATGCTTTATTGAGTGACAGGAATTTGTTATATGCTTCTTTATTGCCATATCACTTTAATGCTAAGTTGGTGTGAGAATTTTATTGAAATTTGGATAAAAAGTGTTGAATGATAATGCGTTATGCTTTCATATGATTTATGTGAGGAGGAGATTGATTCAGTTTGATCCTGATTTGTTGAATGCATTTTTGGGGTTTGTGAATTTAATTAAGGATTGTTCTTATGAGGATGGATTTGAAGTGAATAATGATATGCTAACATGTGTATTGACTGATGGTAAATTGTCATCTTGGCCTTCTGCTGTTGCACTATGTGCTTCTGATCTTACATATAAATATGTTGTTCTTCATAAGCTTTTCTAGCTAACTGGATGCCCAGCACACATACTGTGACAGTTTATCCTATTTAAGCTAAGATTGTGTATGTGATAGGCACGGGGTTAAAACAAAATCTAGGGCGATTGATTATTGAGGCTATGATTGCGGGTGTTGGTAAAGGGAAAATTTATTGGGTTTTCCATGTTTAATTACATAATTTTCATATGCTCAAGGTGTATCTTGTGTTGATTTTGAGGTCCTTGAGCCTATGTCTATGCTGCATATATATCCTCAGATTTTTAATGTCATCAAGCAAACTCGGGTGGTGATTTGTTGTACTCCTCACCTGATTCCTCCGCATAGCTTATTGCACCTAATGCTGATACTTATGCCTCCTTATTTGTTGAGATTAATCGCATTGAAGGAATTTCTCATGCGGGTATGATTGATCTTCAACAACTCAAACAACAAGTTCATTGTTTCACTTCATCCTGTGATTCTTATCTTCTTTTGACATTAATTTGTCCTAAGGGGAGATTGAGTTGCATGTAAACCAAGAGATAGGTCGACATAAATCTTCTATATTATGGTCAAACCTAATAGTAAAATTCATAAACTGATTAATACAATTCTAGGGGTTTTAATTAGAAAATGATTTCAATTAATCAACCTAGAATTAGATTGAGAAATTTTCATAATCCAATGAACTTTAATTTAAATTGATTAGTGAAATCATGATTGCATGAGAAGTCTTAGGGGGATTCTAATTCCAGGTACCATCATTTTCTTAATTGATTTGTTATTCTTTTATTATTATAGTTTATTTAATTGTGTTGACTTGCCCTTAATTTAATTTCTTTTATTTTAGATATAATTTATCAATATCTTCTCAATTGTTGGTTAGATAATAGGAAAAGAGTTATCACTAGTACTCATAGCCCTCGTAGGATTGACTTGTATATGCCAGTGCTAATTACAACTATACCGTGCACTTGTAGTTAAAACATAAAAATCAAATTAAATCAAAATTAAATATCATTTCATTAGAGATTAGATTCAAAATAGTGATATTAAGTTAGATATATTAGATCAATTATCTAATAAATTCATTAAACCAATTAAGAGAAAACTAGGCATGATTGGTGGGAATTCTAATTGATAAGGATCTCCATATGAGCTTAAATTTGATTTTGTCATTGTTTTTTTGGTTTATATACTTTAACATTTTAATATCAATTTAGTAGAATTTTGGATGATTGAATATTTCAGATGTTTCTAAAAAGAGGGAAAGAAAGCACTGTTAGATTAATGGGGAGTCACTAATTACAATGTTATATTATTAATCTTTGTACAAAAGTTGATTTATGTTTAAAATATATTAATTTATACGATTTTTTTATTAATACATGAATTTAGGGGGAGCTAACTATTTATAATGCCTTGGAACAACAAATCGTTCGCATTTGATTTGACCATTATCTATCTAATATCAAAAAATATTTTGTCATCATCAAAAAGGAAGAAATTGTTGAACCAAGGGAGGTTACAATCTATATTTTGATGATAAAAATATAATTATTACTAATGAGTTTGTTTCTAATGAAAGCAATATTAAAGTAATAACGATCGTGCATAATATATCTTAAGAAGACATTATAGAAAAGTTGGAGTTTGACTCATTTAAGTGCAGAATAAAATTAAGGATAAGGAATAATAAGGCATAAAAAGTTCTAAATGAATACGTAGTATTTATTGTACTTCCTACCAGATATTTTAAAGGCTCATCATACATAAACATAATATCATTTTAACTCATTGCATGAGTTTTTTCAATCATCAAGAGGAATTAAAGTTTAGATTTCAAAGAAAATCCTCTTGATTCTTAAAACATACTTTATAGAATATTTAGAGAAGTGTTTAAGTTACTTTTGCATTAAGAAAATTAATTTTGAGCATTTGAAGATGTCAGAATCATGATATAATTAGGTGTATTGATTGATCTATATAGGTTGCTAGTCAACTTATGTTGGTTAAAACGATTAAAGCTTGTATATCAAGAGTTTATTGCAATATTGGTTGATACATTGGTAACCAATATGTTACATTGGTCATCTAATGTGTAACAATGGTCTATCTATATTCCAATAGCTAGTACATTGGCCCACCAATTTGTAATAGTGGTCAATCAATGCAAAAAAATTAGCAGTTGACAATGGTTAGTTCATGTTTTTAATACCTAGTTTAACCACTAAACCATATAAACACATGGATTTTCATTAGTATAGATGTTAAAAAAAATTCGGTGTTGGATATATAAATTCCTAAGAGTTTCTTAAAGAATTTTGAGTATTCATTGCGGCATTTTAAAATAAGTGACTCTTTAAAATTATCAAAGTGATCAAACAAGGTCTTTTAAGATGTGAATTCCTTTCTGAGTGAGGTTAAATTTCACATTGGAGAAAGATTACAAGAAGAGTCGCTCTTTAATCATAAAAAAGTAATAATTCTTCTATTTTTATTGAAAGAAGAGAATTGGTGAAAATTCCAAGGAGTGTCTTAGAGAGTGGATATAGACAAGAGTTGTTTGTCGAACTACTATTGTTTGGTTTGTCTTTCTTCTTCCTTATACTCCTTAAATTATTATTTTTCATTATATAATGATTCTTATTCAATTGCATTCATTAGATAAGAACTAGTTATTTTAATTTATGAATACCTAACTCACTTCCCTCTTAGTTCTATTAGGGACTACCAAGAGCAACAAACTAGATGGTTTAAAAACTCATACTTTTCCCACTAATTAACAACATCATAATAACTTATCATGTTAAGCCAAAAAAATATGTCACTTCATACCGAGCCGAGTTCAACCTAATTTTTTTAAGTTTTGACATGTTCTTGGCTTAAAATCCAATCAATTCGACCTTTAGGTGAAATGTTCATTCTTACTTTTAAGGGATGCAACTAATTTAGAAGAGCGACCAACTACTATAAAATCATGATGCAATTGATTGAAACAATGATGCAACCAATCCAACCGGTCTAGAAGAGCAATGCAATTACTCTATAAAAATGATACAACAATCTTATAGTGATGCAATTAATTCTTCTAATTGATGTAATTACATTAGAATAGTGATTTAATTATTCCAACATGATACAACTGATTTGGAATAGTGATGGATTTGCTGGTAAGTGATACATGAAAAAGAGAGGGAGAGATGGTGAAAAATAGATAAAGAAACAAAAGTTAGAGCACAAAAGAAAAATCTACATAAATAAAGGGAAAAAGAAACAGAAAAATAGAAAAAGATGGAGAAAGAAAGAAAGAAATAGAGAGAGGAAAAGATACGTATAAAAAGAAAGAGAAAAAAAGAGAATTCAACCGTATTAATATAAATGGCCACCAAGTAAATTTCATATTTGTATTAATTATTTGGAAATAAGATAAAGATTGATGAGCAAACTAACAAAAAAATAGAAAAGAAAAAAGCAATCACACACAGTGTTAGACCCTTAAACTTTGGAGCAGTTCTCAGCGACCTTCACGATGTGCCTTAGGAGGAAGGTTAGCTGGATTACACACACAAGGAAGGCATGTGAAAAAACTAAGGTAAACATGGGTGAGTGGGATCGAACTTGGTGCGAATTTTGGTAGAGTCTCGGACCTTATGAAGATTAACTCGACCTAGGCTAAGGACTTGATGGACTAAGGACTTGGCCCGTGCTCAAATGAATAGACCACAACTAGCGAACTTATTGTGGGAAGCATTGAATCAGGCTAGTATGCTATGTGGGTTTCGGCAAGATCACACTGCATCATCAGCGGATAGAGATCATGGGGAGATCTTGGATGATGTGGCGACAACTAAGAGTTAGAGTTACAATAGGACTCAACATTTGAAGATAGTGGAGATCTTTGAGGATAAGGATGCTAGTTTCCTATTTGAATGTAAACTCTATCTTTCTGTTATCTTGTAGATTCTATCTTATCATTTAGAGTCCTATTTGAATAGGGGTGTCATCCAATTAGTCCACATGATGTAATCTGATAGAGATAGACGTGATCTTAGCACGATCTTAGGCAGTTCAGTCTAAGTGAGATTCTGAATGTAACTTGTCTTCCAAGTTAGAGTGTCTATATATAGCTCATTCGAGTTTTGCTCTCCTCATTCAGTCAGAGAGAGTATTCCTTATATTCTTGGAGGGAAAGTAATATAAAGGTTGGTTTTACCATATCTCTCTTACTTTCTTGTTGCCATTATTTTCTTATTACTTCCGTAGCATTGTTTCTTCGAGTGTGCGAGGTAAACACTTCGAGAGTTGTTGAAGGCTGAAGTCTTGCTTAAGGGGACCCAAGTGAGACTACCGTGTAAAGGGTGTTGGTGATCAACTTTGGTGAAATTTTGAGTCCTAAGGTGACCTCTGTATTAACTGGTAACAGAGCCTAATTTCGATATGACAGTAGGCAACTTGACAAAACGAGGGACTAGGGTGGAGGCACTCATTGGACCGATTCCTACAAGAGAGGAGGAGGTCCCATCCTATCAATCGCGATTCAAAGCGATGGAGGATCAGATTTGGTAGTTGTAACAACAGATGACGGATTTGTTGAAGGTACACGAGGAGGCCCAATTCGAGATCACTGTGTTGAGGCATGCCATTGCAACAGATTTAGTCATGCGGAAAGCTCATCACTAAAACCTTTAGTGGTGAAGGTACGTAAACCTAAAGTGATCGAAGGTGTGTAGGACACCAAGGTGCTTGATAATTTCTTGTGGGATATGGAGTAGTACTTTGTGGCTGCTAGGGTGCCCGATACTGAGAAGGTCAATGTGATGGCCATGTACTTGGATGGGGATATCAAGCTCTGGTAGAGGACGAGGACCTCTGCAGAGATCAGTGCAGGTAGAACTCTCGTGGATACGTGGGAGCTCACGAAGAAGGAGCTGGAGGATCAATTTCTTCCGTTCAATACTTCATGGCATGTGAGGGATGCCTTAAAGAAACTGAAACAAGAAGGCTTAGTAAGAGACTAAGTTAAGTCTTTTAATTATCTATTACTTGATATTGAAAACATGTTAGACGAGGACAAGCTCTTCAACTTTTTGTCCGGGTTACAACCGTGAGCACAAATAGAGTTGTGAAGGTAAAATGTGAAGGACGTAGTTGGTGCAATCGTTGCCGCTGATGCCTTGGTAGACTTTCGAGCGATGAAGGAAACAAGGCAAGCTCCTATAATTTTGCGAAAGGAAAAGGCCATACTCAACAAGAGAATACCAAAGGGAAGAAGAAGAAGGATTCTAAGAAGGGAGACTTCAAGGGGAAAAGAAAGCAAAATGGTGGCTTCAAGAGTGGGGCGCCTTGAGAAGACGAGTGGGCACGGTGAGAAGACTTGCTACCATCTTCAAGAGCTGACTAAGGAGTCTTCGAAGAAATGACTTGTGGAGGAGTGCCAATAGACTAATTCGACGAGGGCGTCGAATTCATCTGGTGGGAATGGTTTGTTAGACCCTTAAACTTCAAAGTACTTCTCAGCGACCTTCACGATGCGCCTTAGGAGGAAGGTTAGCTGGATTACATGCATGGGGGAGGCGTGCGAAAACACTAAGGAAAACATGGCAAGTGAGATCAAACTTGGTGCAAATTTTGGTAAAGTCTCAGATCTTGTGGAGATTGACTCGACCTAAGCTAAGGACTTGATAGACTAAGGGCTTGGCCCATGCTAAGATGAATGGATCGCGACTAGCAGACTTGTTGTGGGAAGCGTTGGATCAAACTAGTGTGCTATATGGGTTTCGGCAAGATCATACTGCGTTATCAGCGGATAGAGATCGTGGGGAGATCTTGGATGATGTGGTGATAACTAGGAGTTTGAATTGCAGTGAGACTCAACATCTGAAGATAATGGAGATCTTCGAGGATAAGGATGCTAGTTTCCTATTTGAATGTGAACTCTATCTTTCTGTTATCTTATAAATTCTATCTTATCAGTTAGAATCCTATTTGAATGAGGGTGTCATCCAATTAGCCCACGTTATGTAATCTGATAGAGATAGACGTGATCTTAACACGATCTTAGTTCAGTCTAAGTAGAATTCTGAATGTAACTTAATTTCCAAGTTAGAATGCCTATATATAGCTCATTCGAGTTTTACTCTCCTCATTCAATCAGAGAGAGTATTCCTTGTATTCTTTTGAGGAAAAGTAATATAAAGGTTAATTTTACCGTATCTCTCTTGTTTCCTTGTTGCATTTATTTTCTTATTGCTTTTGTAACATTGTTTCTTCAAGTGTGCGAGGTAAACACTTCGAAAGTCGTTGAAAGCTAAAATCTTGCTTAAGCAAACCTAAGTGAGATTGCTGTGCAAAAGATGTTGACGATCAACTTCAGTGAAAGTTCGAGTCCCAAGGTGATCTTTGTATCACACAGGATTAGGGATGGCAATTGATAAGGTTCGGTTCGGGTATTACTCTACTAATATCCATATCCATTTTTTATGACTCAATCTATTATCTATTTAAAATTTATCGGTTTTTATGATTTATTACCCATATCTAAATCCATTGGATTATTTGCGATTTTGGATATTCATTGGGTTGTATAGCACATAAAAATATAACTTTTAAATAGAAAACATAAAGAGCAGATATTTGCGAAGGCTCCAAATCAAAATTACTTTAATAATAATAAGTCAATATTTTGATTTGTATGTCTTAAAAAACCATAAAATTGGAATACTAAAAATTATAATGTCTAGTGCAAAGACAACATATATTTTTCACAATCAAGAACTGGAACAAAGACAAAAATTTCCAAAGCGTCAAATTGTCTTTACATGAATTCCACAACATTTAAAACTCCATCTCTATATCATTTCCATTATTATCATCCTATAAGAAAATAAATATAATGAAAAAGGTGAGGATTGAGGAGTAAAGTGGGGATTTTAAAGCTGTTTCTTTAAAAAAAATATAAATATTTTATTATATTTAACTATAAATATTTAAGAAAAACATAAAAATAGAGTTAATAAAAAACGGGTAGAGTATGGGTATCCATCGGTTCGAGTCATCCCTAGGCCTATATCCAAATTCATATTCACATCTATTTTTTAGCTTTCATTTAAAATTTATTTTTTTAACCTCCATATTTATTTTTCAGATCAGGTGGTACAAATATTAATCAGGTTGAAAACTTACTGCTGTCACGCAGAGGATTGTGCCGTACGACATTGCAACGGGCGTTTTATATGATCACGTAAACAAAATACAAAGAGAGATAAATCAAAACAAAAGTACATCCTCTTCGGCTTCGAGCCTTCGACACCCTTGTTCTGCTTGTCTCCTCTCGCAGTTCTCTCCTCGCAAACACCAGAAGCTTCCAATTAGAAGAAAGAGAGAGAAAGAGGGAGTGAGTTCTTGTTTGTTTGTTTGTTGAAAAATGTCGAAGAAGAAAGCTTCGTCCACCATGTCTTTGAAGGACTTCCATGGCGGTTCTATCCCTTCGGATCTTCCATTACCTTCTGCTCCTGGACTGTAACCCTCTCTCTCTCTCTCTCTTATTTTTCTATTATTTCTTTAATTAGATCGAATTATTTCCCTTTTCTTTTTTCACCGCGATGTCTGTGAGTGCTTTTTAAAATTTCTGATAGTATCATTTGCCTCCCTTCCATTTCTTTTGACTTCTCTATTTAATCGTTTAATATTTTATCCGGCGTTAGTTTTTGGATGAGTTAAGATATGCATCTTTATCTGGTGCTGGATTTAGGTTTCAGATCTTTAAATCTATAGTCTATGATTTTCGTTTTAATCTTTTTTTTTTCGTTATTAGTAGTTAGCTCACCAATCATTCCTTTATGAGTCTTCTTTATATTTGGTATTGGGAATTTCTGAATTTGGTCACTTGTACAGAAGTGAAGATTATGAAATACAGATTTTATATTTTAGGGGCTCAACCACAAGCTTTTATCATTAAGGCAGATGTTTCAAAACTTGGAACACTTATTGACTATACCTTGTTTTACGATTTTGCTTGGTTCAGTATGTTGAGGTCTGGTTCTGACCTCAGCGCATCAGCCAATTGGGGAAACCATATAATGCGCTCAGATCTCAGGCCACGGCCTAAGTCCTCTGGTGCAAACCGTGGCTTTGATGAGAAAGCTTCACTTCTCTCTCACGCAACACAGATTGGTCGAAATTTTGATGAGGATGAACGTAAACCTTTAGATGGAACTCCTACCTCTCGCAGACCCGTAAGTGATGAAAACTCTCGCAGTGCAGTGTCGATGCGTCCTGACCTAAAGATCAGCTCCTCTGTGACAGTACCAGATAGACCAGTTTCAAGTCCGGTGCCACAGTCTCCTAGCATAGGCCTTAATATGCCGGCAAGATTTTGTGGAGGAACATCTGTTAATGTTACTGCACAAAATCCAAACTCCAATAGTGGCCTGGTTCTCCAATATTCAAAAGCCTCAAGTAGTAATTGTAGTCAAGGTGTAAATAATCCTCTGAATGCCTGGGGTGTGCGGAAGGATGTGCTCGGTACTGGTGATGTAGTGGATTCATCAATGTCATCAGGATCGAGTTCTGTATCTAAGTTCTCTCGGGCTAGTGCACTCGAAAAGGTATCTTCAGGAATGTGGCAATCGAAGAATCCTAGCCAACTTGTGCCACAGTTTGTTTATTCAAAGGGTAACAGTGTGAATCATAATGCAGATGTGGTTAATGAGAAGGGTGATTATGGTATTCCACATGGTAGTCAAGTTGGAGTTGGTTGGGTTCTTGAAGATGGAAATCAGGATGTGAGGAGGGACTTATCAAGTCAAGGAAAGGGAGCATCTCAGATGTACTCTGAAGAGGTTGGGATTGGAGCTAGTAGCGTTGAGTTCCGGTTGGCATCAGCATTGCCTTCAGAAATATTGCAAGACCCTAAGTCCAAACAGCTTCCAGAATCAGAAACATTGGACACGTCAGATACCGGTTATCGTCAGGTATCTTATTTTTGTAATTCCTGGTTTATTGAAGCTTACAGTTTTTGACTGTGATGGTCATTATTCCTGTGCCTAAAAATAGGGGTACCAGCGACCTATTGAGATTGGACAGATGGAAAAGGAAAATGATTTTTATGGAAGTGCAAATCCTGAAAAGCCTGGGTTAAATAATGCCAAGACTGACATTGAATTTATTGGGAGGCTGGTTGACCGTCCCAAATTGAATTTGAAACCACGCTCACAGCTTCTTGAGCAATCTGGAGGAAACTGGGGGACAGAGAGGTTTGTAAGCTTGCTTTGGATAAAATTTTTAGTTTACTATGTGTAATTGGACTTCTTAGATTAGATTTGTTAAACGAACTCCTAAATAAATGAATGTTTAATTCTGCCATAATTATTGCATTCAAGCATTTAATCCAGTAGCTTGACAGTCTTATATGAAAATGGTTAGAATTTGGTGAATTTGAGTTAGAAGATACTGCTGACACATTAATATTGAATATGCAGCATCGGCTTTTATTTAAATGTTTTGTATTTTTGTGTTTGGGAAGGGGTACCAGGTGCTATACTTTTAAGATATAATTCGGTTAATATTGGTTTACACCTTAGTAATAATCCAATCAGATATGTCCTAAAGAGTTATATTGCATGCAACAGTCAGACTAAATCAGATATGTCTTAAAGAGTTATATTGCATGCAACAGTCAGACTAAGGGGGAAAAAAGCATGACATGCTTGCTTTTTGTGTGCTAAAAGACTTGGAAGTGGTGGTCATCCTTGTTAATAGTGGATGAATTTTGCTTCTAACTAACTTTGGCTATTAGAATGAATAACAAGTGATGTCTTTCTTTGCTGAAACTTGTAGTCCTGTATTTAATTTTTGTTGCTAACTTCCAGTCATTATAGTCCTTTCAACATGTAATATGATTTTCTCTTTGTTTATTAGTTCTTGCTGTTATTTTTTTGCTATGATTGTATGCAGTTCATTAGCTATTCAAAGCTTTTCATGGGAGCCATTACCATGCATTTTACTAATTGTAGCAATAATGGAATCTGCTACTGTTTGCTGAACTATATCTAATGTCTTTGGTTGGTGATGCAGGAGTTCTTTATTTGGTGGTGCTCGTCCTCGGGAAGTGGTATGTATTCATCTTATGTATTTTATCATGCCGATTTAGGACTTCTCAGATATTATCTTGGTGTATACAATTATTATCTTCGACGAAATTATATCCATGCTTCAGATGTCATGCAAGATTGTTCTCTTTGTGAAGCATGTTAGCACTTTATATTTGGACAATGATTCAACACTCCTGATGTCAAGACTTGACATAATTTTTATATTTGCTGGAATTTAGTATTGAAGAAATAAAAACAGAAGGATAGATACAGTAATAATTTATAACTTTGTACCATAACTGGGAAGCAATTATAATATTTAGAACAAAAGAACTAATATGTCCTTAGAAATTACCTGTGAGGTTTAAGAATCAATCTTAAAAATGTTCTTAGAAATTACTTGTGAGGTTTAAGAATCACTCTGTTCTTATCAATTACTTGTGAGGTTTAAGAATCACTCTTCAAAATTTTATTATCAATTACTTGTGAGGTTTAAGAATCACTCTTTAAAATGTTCTTATCAATTACTTGTGAGGTTTAAGAATCACTCTTAAAAAGAGTCACACTTCCCAAAGTTAATACTCAGAGTTTCTGAACAAATTCGGAATGAAAATATGTAGACTTGCTCAATTAATCTTATTAAGTAATCAACTTTTGTTCTTTAATAGCTATTAGTCCTAAACTAAACCAAAAGTTTTAAAAATAATGATATACTAATTTTAGCTCCTATTGAAGAGACTGACTAATATGTAAAATTAATGGACTGTTAAGGATAATAATGACCAAGCTATTACAAAAGATAATGGATGAAACACTTTAGCGTGTGAACAATTTAGCTAATCTCATTGTCCATCATTCATGTTCTCCCCTTTGTTAAAAGAAGAAAAATACAAGCCTATTATTTTCCCTTCAATGATGACTTATTTGAATCATTTTGTTTTGATTACTTGCTTGATTGTTAGAACCTATTAGGTTATATAGTCTTCGTCATTATCTAATTTAATAGTTGTATAACTTAATATTACATTTTTCCATATTTCCTGATAGGTTCTTAAGGAAAGAGGCGTGGGTGACATGATGGTCAATAATCCTGAGCAGAGCAATTTACCTGATAGGTAACTTGATTTCTCTAGTGATTGTTTTTTCCTTGTGATTCTCCTTGGGGCATGCATGATGTGTTATATTAGCTCAGAGTTGATGATTTATCATGTGAAGCTCTCCTTTTGTCACTGTAATTATACTGTTTGCTTATAGTTTATACAAGGAATGGTTTGTGGTGACGTATTTAATTGGACAATCTAAAAATTCAGGTTGCGTTGGAGTGTCCATACAGATTAACATATGTTTTAATAACATTCCAACAGTATCAGTTTCCGAAATTGAGTTTGTTTTTGTGCATGAAGGGTCAACTCCTCCAAGAATGAAGTGATATCTCATCACATGGTTCCAACAGCTAGACACAGTCAAAAAGCTGACCGTCCTGCTTCAAGCAGGAGGACTGGGAGGGATTTGGAAATGAGAGATCAACGGGTAGAGCATGAAAAAGCTAATGTAGAGAGGAGGAACTGGCGAAATGATAAATGGAGAAGCAGTAAGGATGCCAAAGAACAGCAACCTGAACCTGAAACTTGGCGCAAAACCATTGAAGAACCAAAACCTGCTTCAGCTGATGCTTCAGGTACTCGGCATGGCAAATTAGTCTCTGCCTTGGAGCTAGCGCAGGCATTCTCAAAGTCAGTCTCTACTTCAAAGGCTTCTGATGTACAGCGTGGTCAGAGGGCTCCAGGCAATCGTAATAATCAAGTGCCCTTTTCACGCCTGACAGACACCCGCGAGATTCACTCAACACCAACCACAAGGCCTCGAATAAACGGTTACTAGGAAACCATAATGATTTCGTAGTAATGAAAAATTGGAGGACTGTACCTACTACCTGGTCGTCAGTCATTCGTTTAGTTTCATCAATGATGCTGGGCATGGATGATTCATTTGAAGGGACTTTGAGATGATATCCAGGCTTTGAAATGCTTTGGTGTTTTAAAACGGTAACTGATTTGATTGTTGAAGAATAGCAATTAGAATAACTTGCTCAAGCCCTTTTTTGTTTGTTTTAATCACTTTATATTCTCATAGATCAGCACAGGGGGAACATATTGCTATTACAAGTGAGAGCTTTTCGCATCATAACGGAATCCATTCATTGGAGCAGACTTGTGTTTGATCTCTTCATTGAATTTGTGAGACAGTGTTCATACAGGCTCTAGTTGGGGTCAAAGTCTGCTCAATATCTGATCTATGTAGGGTTGGCAAGAGGTCGGAATGAAAAAGATATATATGGTAGAATCGTAACCATAGAATACGACCCTAATCGAAATGCATACATTTGTCTCATACACTATGAGGATGGTAAGAAGAGATATATTTCACATCCTAGAAGGGCTATCTTTACTTCGGCTTGAATTTCTTAATTTTGGTTTAGACTCGGTCCAAGGTTGAATGGGTGCAAAATTTTTAGTTGGAACCTAAATTCGATTGTGTTTGGTCATGCTCAAAAATTAGAAACATGTCTAAAGCAGCCTAAACCTACAAAAGCTTTTTTGGTTAATCAATCAAACTTTTTCAAAACAATTCAAAACAAGACATATATTCTGTCCATGTAAAAGCACTAGAGACAATATAAACAATTATTTTTAAGTGGTTTAGATCATCTAATATAATTGCTAGACAAGATGCAATGATAGAAACTAATCATAGTATCACATGGAGAATAGAACTTAAAACTTATCCAAACACATTATATTAGTGGTAATTGCATTGATTCCTTTTGTTCATCTGCAGAAGATCACACAAGTGTATGAAAATTCAATTATATATGTTAGCACCACTCCATGCATACAGCCTGCTGGTGTTAACCATCAACCCACTAAGCCCATCCAAACTTATATCTGTAGGGGTAAGATGGGTAAAGGGGCAAATGCCACATAGGCTAGGCTGTTATGAGTTTGTTATAGAGAGAGGTTGTAGAGAAGGGAGTACGGGGGAGAGAGTATATAGAGTATTCTGTTTAGTGGGGAGGGTTTATGTGTGATTCATATTGGAATATACAGATATTGTATAGGCCTGGAGTTTCCTTTCAGGAGGAGTTCTATTAGAGAATCTATAGAATACGTAAATAATACAACCTCAGCTGATATTCCTATCAAGTTGGTGCTTTCATTGAGAGAAGAGTATCGGGTAGAGGTTGTATGCCAACTAGAATGGAGAATAGAGTATCGGCAGTAGAGGGACTGATTAAGTCGCATGACACCACCTTGAAGGACCTTCAATCGCAGCTAAGTTCTCTGAACGCTGGCCAAATCGCAACACCTGCTACAGTGGGAAATGATGGACGGTTTTTAATCCTTGTTGGCTAGAAATACACAGAAGCAGAAGGTGGGTGACGAAGGAGAACCATCGATGCTTACTCATAATGCATCATCATCGGCAGGTGGCGATAG
>JAOSBL010000009.1:2180944-2196598 GCA_027568915.1 Erythroxylum roraimae
CATATATCCGGGATTGTCATTGAGCATGCATTGTACATAGTCCATTTATACAATTGTGCATAAATAAATGCTTATACATGTGCAATTATTAATGAGTGCGCAATGTGTGTCTTGCATAAATGGGTTGTGCAAGTCAAGTGTCCGCATTCAAGCGTTCCCGAAATTTGAAAGCAAATGCTAATATGGAGCATACTGTGAGTAGACCGAGATGGACTCACTTCATTGTTTGTTATTTGAATTTTTGTATTATATGAATATTGAATGATTATGTAGATGTGTTTGCTTATGTTGGTTTCTGGACAGAAGGTCCGATGATTGTGATGTTTGATTAGGATATTGAAGTGCTACTTGAATGTGAATTGGATGAACTATGTGTATTTAAGGTGATTGTTAAATGTGTTCTAAATGTGCATTTACATAAGAATGAAAATGTGAATTCTCAACTAAAAGTTGAATGTCAGACTACGGTCCGATGATATGTAAGTATGATTGAATGGGATCATGCAAATGTGATTGATGTATTCCATTTCATGAATGCATGAAACATAATGGAGTTGTGACCAGAGTAGCCATCGATTAGAGCTTAAAGCTCAATGAGTGAAAATGAGCTTCGAGCTCAAAAGTAAATCAGATCCTCAAGCTCAACATTTAATAAGCTCTGTATCTCCCAAGCGGATAAGAGACAGTTATCAATGAGCCCTATATGGGACATTTTAGGTACTCGGTCACAATAAAGTAATAAAGGAAAAGTGAGTCTCATGCACACTTCATATGCATCATATGAATGATTAAATGGTAATGAGTGCAAAAATGTGAAATGTTGTGAATGTGAATTATATGTTATGTGAATGGGTGAGTCATCGATGATGGTCACTCATTGAGTTCGCAAAACTCACCCTAAAATTTGCAAACATTTTTTAGGATCAGAAGAATACCCCGTTAGGCCAATGGGTACATACCTACAGCATTCAAGTGAAGGATAGAGGTCGGGATCAGTTCGCGTCTGCATTGCATTTTTCTATTTTTTATTGAATTGTATATTTCGCAATTTTTTGTATAAATTTGTATTCCAAAATGACTCAAGTGTATTGTATTTGTGAAAGAGCTTAAATGGCTATTGATAACCTTGTTGATTGTATTATGTTGATTGGAAATGTTTATGAAGGAAAGTGGGCCCAATTTGAGTATCGATTTTCGCATATTATGGTTGTGGTTTCAAAAAAAAATTATACCGATTTCTGAATGATTGAGTGCTTTAACACACCACCCTCGCTGGACACGGACTCAGATACCACCCACAATGTCGGGTTCGGGTCATTGCGGGAGTGGGGTGCTACAGATCTAGCAGTCACATAAGATGTCATCGATAAAGTTGTTATCTACCTGATTTAATTCTAGTTGGTTTGTTGAGAAAACTCAAGATCAATTATTTTTGAAGGGATCCTAGTCCACTAGAAAATTGTTTGATAATTTCTCAATTTAATAGTAAGGGAACTTATTTTGAATAAAATAATGGGAGTAATCAAATATTTATTAAAGTCCTTATTTTATTTGATTTTTGGATATAAATTAATACTTGCTCCTTTTATGTCTTTCGGTAATCGAATCAGAAGATAGAGTACCAACCTGACGTTGAGGAGCATCAGGGATGCTAACAAGCTAACTGAACCTAACGATTTGGACTAGTTTCGAAACTTGAGAATTGTTCTAGACAAGAAAAGAAGTTGTATGTTCTTGACACCCCTACTCCACCAGAGTCTAGTTTAGAAGCGACTAATGAGGTTTACGGGAGATATCAACATTATGTTGATGACGTTGAACAAGCTATATATGTGATGTTGGCTAGCATGTATTCAGAGCTTTAGAAATAGCATGAGAACAAGGATGCACCTACTATGATTTTGTTTGGTGCACAAAGTAGGTTGGAGAGGTATCAGTTATCTAAGGTACTATTTCAATGCAAGACGACAAAAGGATATTCAGTTTACCTACATGTGTTGAAGATTATTGGGTATATTAAAAAATTAGCCCAATTAGTTTTAGTCATAGACCACGAGTTAAGCATTGATTTAATGTTGTAGTCTCTCCATTTGAGTTTTTACAGTTCTTTATGAACTTCCACATCAACCAGAAGGATATGTCATTACCTAAACTATTGAATATGATCAAGATTGTAAAAGGTTGCTTTAAGAAGGAACCTAATTATGTACTTGTTGTGGATTCTTCCAAGAGCAAGAAAAAGGGCTATGAAGAATAAGAATAATAAACAAAAGGCTTCTACTAATGTAGTAAAGCCAAAAGGAGGTGTTAAGATGAAGAGCAATGACAAGGGAACATGCTTTCACTGCAGAGTCAATGGACACTAGAAGAGGAACTAACCATCTTATCTTGCTACATTGAAAGATAAAAAGCTTGATCTTCAAGTATGTTTATTATTAAGATCAATCTTTTTATTTATATTCCATATACTTGGGTATTAGATATTGGATTTGGTTCACATATATGTAATAACATGCAAATGTTAACATGAAGTAGATCGTTGAGGAAATGTGAAGTAGGCTAACGAGTTGGCAATGGAGTAAGAGTTGCTACATTAGCTATAGGAACTTGTAGTTTAGCTTTGCCTTCTGACCTTGTATTAGAAATAAATAATTGTTATTATATTCTAGTTATTACAAGAAACATCATTTCTATTTCTTATTTAGATTTGAATGGATTTGTCTTTATTATTAAGAATAAGAGTTGTTCTTTTTATAAAGATGATGTTTATTATGGATATGGATTACTTACAAATGGGTTGTATGAGTTAGATCTTAAAAGGCCAGTTTTTAACATAAATAGCAAGAAAAAAAAGTTAAGTGAACAAAATCCATCTTATTTATGGCATTATAGGTTAGGTCATATCAATAAAACTATAATTACAAAGTTACATAAAGAAGGATATTTGGATCCTTTTAATTATGAATTATATAAAACTTGTGAATCTTGTTTATTGGGAAAGGTGACTAAACTACCCTTTAGTGGAAAGGGAGAACTTGCCAGTAAGTTATTAAAGTTAATACATTCAGATGTATTTAGACCTATGTCCACAAGTACTCGAGGTGAATTCTTATATTTCATTACGTTCATAAATGATCATTCTAGGTATGGTTATATGTACTTGATGAAACAAAAGTATGAACATTTGAAAAGTTCAAAGAATTTTGACTTGAGGTTGAGAAACAAACTACTAAAAGTATTAATACACTAAGATTAGATCGAGATGGTGAATACTTGGACCACATATTTTTTAGTTACTTAAAAGAGAATGAGATTCTGTCATAATGGACTCCTCTTGTAAGTCCACAGCATAATGGAGTATCTAAGAGGAGAAATCATCCTATATTAGATATTGTACATTCCTTGATGAGTCATGCAGTCCTTCGTATCTCCTTTTGGGGATATGCCATTAAAACCACTACTTATCTTCTAAATAAAGTTTCATCCAAATCGATTGACAAGACACCATATGAGATATAGACTAGTAGAAGACCAAGATTGTCACACTTAAAGATTTAGGGATGTGATGTTTATATAAAGTGTGCTATGTCTGACAAGTTTCAAACTAAATCAGATAAATGCAAATTTGTGGGGTATCCAAAAGAGAGTATCAAATATCAATTTTACCATCTTCTTAAGTAAAAGGTGTTTGTCTCAAGACATGCTACATTTTTAAAATGAGAATTTATTCTCAAAGAAAGTAGTGGGAGTGAGGTAGAACTTAGAGAAGTTCAAGAGTCACAAATTTGCATCGAGATGGAACAAAAACCTTAAGATGACACATATGATGTACAACCGAGGGTTCAAGAGACACATAGTTCGTGACACACTAGTAGGATATATTGTCCCCCACTATATTAGATCTAGATATTGAGTAGGGGAAGGATAATGTATCATTCATACATGATGAGCCTACTAAATTTAAAGAAGCAATGTCTAACATTGATTCTTTAAAATGACGTGAAGCCGTAAGATCTAAAATGGAATTCATGTACACTAACCCAGTATGGACTTTAGTGGATGCGTCTGATCGTATTGTACCTATTAGATGCAAGTGGGTTTTTAAGTGAAATCTAAAATGGATGGTAATGTACAATATGTAAAAAGCAAGGTTAGTGGCTAAAAGTTAGAAACAAAAACAAGGAGCACATTTTGATGAAACCTTTTCTCCAGTAGCTATGTTAAAAAACAATAGGATCTTATTGGCTATAGTCGCTTGTCATGATTATGAAATCTGGTTGATGGATGTTAAAATAACATTTCCTAATGAGAATTGGCAGGAGGATGTATATATAACACAAACTGAGGTTTTTGAATCCAAGAGATTTCCTAATCAAGTATGCAAGTTGCAAAATGGAACATTCATTTTGATAAGACTACCAAAGAGTTTGATTTCATAAAAAATATGGATGAACGATGTATCTATAAGAAGATTAGTAGGAGTGTAGTCTTTTTCATAGTGCTATATGTGGATGACATATTTTTGGTTGGAAACGACATATCTATGCTTAAGTTTGTAAAGATTTGGTTATCCAAGAACTTCTCCATGAAAGATATGGTAGAAGCAGCCTACATTCTTGGAATAAAGATCTATAAGAGATAGATCAAAGAGGTTGCTTGGGTTTTCCCAATCCACGTACATAGACAAAGTGCTAAAGAAGTTTAGCATGGAGAATTCCAAAAAGGGATTCTTACTCATATCACATGGGATTTCTCTCTCATATAGTATGTGTCAAAAGACACAGAAAAGAGAGATAAAATAGATTGTATTCTATATGCTTTGGCAATTAGATCAATCATGTATGTGATGCTATGTACTAGACCAGATGTCTCTTATGTTTTGAGCATAACGAGCAGGTTTCAAGTCAATCTAGGTGAGTTTCACTGGACTAATGTGAAAAACATCTTAAAGTACTTGAGAAGAACTAAAGATATTTTTTTGGTCTATGGAGGAGGTAAACTGAGAGTTCAAGGATATTCAAATGCTAGTTTCTAGTTAGATCTCTATGACAGTATATCACAATTAGGATACATCTTCACAATAAATGATGGTACAGTAAGTTAAAAGTGTTCCAAACAACCAACCACTACAGATTCAACAATTGAGGCAGACTCAGTGTCAGAGGTGGCAAAAGAAGCGGTTTGGATCAATAAGTTCATTACTGACTTAAAGTGGGTCCAAGCATTGTTTAGCCTATAGTATTGTATTGTGAAAATAACGGTGCTATTGCATAGGCAAAGGAGCCAAGGTCTCATAAACGGTCTAAACATATACTTAGGAAGTTTCATTTAATTACGGAGATAGTGGAGCAGAAAGTCATAGCATTAGAGTGAGTTTTCACTGAAAAGAATCTTGCAGATCCTCTCACTAACATTTGATACAATTTTAACATTTGATAGTGAATAGCTTGTGATTGACATATCAAAAAGATTTCAAAGGATTTTAACAGGAAAAACGAAGCAAATTTGATATCTTATTTTTCAATTCATGTTTTATCATTCAAGTTATCCAATTATTGGATCCAATCGAAAACCATAAAATTTTATTTTTCCGCTGCACCAATAACTTGATCACAGATAATTTCCAACAAATCTAACCAAATTTATCAAATCTTTCCCAGAATACTTTGACGTGTGGAAGACAAGCATTGAGTTTGAAATTTGAAATAAGAGGGACCCGATCAACTCAACACAATAAATCCATTTCGTTGTCACAACTTCTTTTGCAGTCCTTCTCTAACGCAAATCATATATGATTTTTCTTTTTTTAATGCAATCGTATCTTCATGCGGGTGGAGAGGTTAAGTTTAGGTTGTAGGAAAAAATTTTAATATCTGCCAAAAAGAAAATGACAAAACAGTGGAATTGATCCCACCAGACAATTATAAGCAAAATGAAATAAACGTCGAGATTGAAACGACGTTGTCGTGGGATGAACGCCTCTATTTTTGCCAAGTTTGATTGGTTAATGATTTCATTTAAAGGGATCACCCTTCTGACACATCACCATCTTAGAAAGATCAGTCAAGTAGGTTTAAGCAAAAATTACGCCCTTCACATCTCCATAAAATACCAGAAATACCATCGACTCCCAAGGGTTGACCGCAGAACTACCCGAAATACCCTTGATGGAATCTTCAGTAAAGGGCAAATGTCATTTGCTGTGGGTTAGTAAAATTTTGTCACTAGATTTTTTCTGAAAATACTTTTTAAAGAAGTTAGTTGACTGTTTGACTGTCATTTAAAAAGAGCTTTTTTGAAAAAAACTTTATACAATAGACTATTTGGTAGCATAAAAATAAATAAATTTTAACTATATTTTATTTTGTAATAAAAATTATTTATGCATATAATAATAGTTAAAGTATATTAAATAATATGCAAAGCACAATATATTAATTATTATATAATTTTAAACTATATGAAACATAAATGAAAATATATTTGTACTAGATTATATCATAAGTAAACTAATATCGAAAATAAATATTAAAATATATAAAAAGTCAAATAATATTATATAAATTTCAAAATAAATATCCAAGTTAAGTAAATAGTTAAATATATAAAAAACGGAAAGATGAGTTTGTGGGTATTGTGAGAATTATGTGTAAAACATAAGGATAAAAAAGACTAAAAAATGTTTATTAATTGATCTGAAAAATATACTTGAAAAAATATTATTTTAGAAGCTCTAAATTTGAGATTTTTAAAAAGTTATATTTTGGCTGCTAAAAATGTTATATTTATTGAAAAAGTAATTTTTTTATTTTATAGTTAAATATTTATTTTTCTTAATTTTTTTTTGTAGTTACAAAATTACTGATTGACCCCCTAAAGCCTATCCAAACAGGCACGGAATATAGTTCATTATTAATCATTTTTATATTAGGTTCAGTTTTATCTCAAACGTCAAATTGGATGCCAATTTATGAGGGTTCAATGACGGCCAAATCCTAGTCTTATTAACCAACGGTGTGATGTGATCAAGTTCAACGAATAGAAGGTAGGAAGACCAATGTACGGTCCACCAAGATGGTCCATTTCCCTAGTGGAAAGAACCGGATTGTTTTTTATTAGTAGGCCCCATTTGGAGGGACCAATGAAGAAGAGTGCCCCCCATCTCCATCCATTTTTGCCTACTGGATCAAGATAGACCACGAAATCAAATGAAGAGACCAATATTTAATCTAAATAAAGAGCCTAAGAAATGGGAAGAATAGTACAAGTAAAAGCCATTGCACAAGCTTCAGTTTTGAAGCTTAGGGTCCTGCTAAGTCACCATTTTCACGGATACGATAACCTCTTCTTTAGCGACGATGATTATTATAATGGTTTGGTTGGCTTGTTTGAAACAATTGAGAGGTTGTTTACTAAAGGCTTTTTTTTTTCGTTTTGGTTAGTGGGAAAATATTGTTTTACAGGAATGTCAGATGGAGGCTACTGGTAGTGGTCACACTCTCACATATAGTATACTGTTTTTATTCTCTCTCTTCTCTTTATAGTTTGACATGCTGTTTCTGTCTCTGAGAAAAGCTTTCTTTCTCTGGGTCCTTCCACTATATAATTTTCTCATCAGTCTTTAAGCACCTGATCTGGTTGCTCCTTGCACTATTTTTGGCTTATGTATATTCATCGTAGTTGAGAACCGCAGTGCGTGTTTAGCGTGTAAGTGACATTGCTTGCTCACAAGTCACACCCTTTCTGCAAAACCAAAGCAAGTCACCTGCTTCTTTTCTATTTGTCTTCTTTCACATCGCAGAATATGGCCTTGTGTGGCTCTCTGTTGGATTGTTAAGGTTTTTCTTTTCTGAAACTATTTCTATCCCCCAGAAAGAAACAATTTTTTTTTTGAAGTCAAAAGGAACTTGAAGGAAGACACTTCATTTGAGGTGGGTTTTAACGTCACTCATCTGGGTCATGGCAGTTAGCTGTGATCTTGAAGTGGATGTCAATGGCGGAGAGACTTTCATGCTGCACAAGGTAAACTCAACCCTTTTCCTTTTCAGACTTACTGGCACTGATGTTTTGATTTAAGTTTCCCCCTGCTAATTCGTTGAACTCTTACTATCTATCAGTCAGTATTGTACAATTTATTCATAATTAGCTCTTTTGTTTTTTTTCTTTGGGTACTCGATGATGCTAGTGTCCGAGTTATTAATGCAGTAGCAGAAGCGGATAGATTGTCCTTAAGCGTGTAAAATATGGAATTTGAGTAGTTCTGTGACCCCCACATTCCCTTTTACTTTTTCTTCATTACCTCCCATATCAATAACCTCATGATATCTACTTTCACTCTCCATTAAATTTGCACCTATATTACAGCTTTGTGGGAGCACTACCCACAGCGTCCTTTTCTTCTATTTTGGCTACTTGCTATTCCCATCTTCTGTCTCTTTTCTCTCATTTATTGCTGTTTTTATAAGGGACTTCATTGTTGAAACCTTTATTTGTCTGAGGACTAGTAGTTGCTTTCCCGGCATTTACTACCGTTTATTACCCTTCTTTGCTATGTTGGGTTGTTTAGTAGCAGATATCTCCTCTTCTGATTGTCCATGCACAATTTATTGCTCATAACGACCTGTCACCTTTCTTTTGCAGGTTTGGCTGTAGATTCCCTTTTTAATCTCACTTTTCTCTCTTTTTGCTTTTTTCAATTTGTTACATTCTTTTGGGCGTTTCTACTCAAAAGATTCCATTATGAAAATGATTGAGCGTTAACTTTATTATGTTTTTGTTAGCTTGAATCCTAGCAACTTGGTTTGACATGGTGTCATTTCTCAGCAGCGAAAACAGTTTTTTGTTTCTCCTCTTTTTCTTTTCTTCATATTTTTCGAATACTGGTTTATAGTTGTTTCTTGAAGTAATTGGTTCTGTCCTGTGTCAGTAATATTGGCATGAATTTGTACATCCCTAATTTCAACAAATGGTGCTGATATCCTAATTTCAGTAATTTTTGCATCCTTAGATACTTTTTGGTTCATAACTCTCTTTTGTGATGAGCTTTTGCAGAAGATTATAACTTCATATTCAGGCAGATTAAGCAAATTATTTAGTAGATTCACAGGAGATACAAGAAATTGCAAGGTGGTATTTAATGATTTTCCTGGAGGGCCTCGAAATTTTGAGCTTGTGTCAAGGTTCTGTTACAACAATGGTGAAATTGACATAACTCCGTACAATATTTTTCTTCTACACTCCGCTGCACAGTTCATGGAAATGGACCATTCTGTCTCTGGCACTCCTAACTTACAGGAGAAGACTGAGAAAGCACTTCAAGAGATGAATTATTGGACATGGTCGGAATTGTTGGTTGCTACGAGACAGTGCCAGGATTTATTTCCTTTAGCCATTTGTTCACCTGTTCTTGACAAATTTATGAATTCTCTTACCGAACGGATGGTTTTGCCCAGTGAATCTAGTCCTTGCCCATCAGCTTCATCCCCAGATAGTTCTGGATTCCGGTTCTCATCTGACACTAGAAGCACAGAGAGTCTGAAGAATGGCACGTCGAAGGCAAACTGGTGGTTTGATGATCTTCTAATCTTGAGTACTGAGTTGGTCGAAATGGTGATAAAGGCAATGGTTTCACAAAAGGTTGATCATGCCATCATTAGCAGATTTCTTCTTTATTATCAAAAATCGAAGTTCTATACTGCCACATCTGATCAAAAGTGCAAAATTCTTGAAACTGTGATTGATTTGTTGTATACAATTGATTCAAATTGGGTTACATGCAAGAGTTTATTTGGAATTCTTCGAGTTGCTTTAAGTTTGGACATACGTAAGAGCTGCAGAAAAAAATTGGAGATTATGATAGGTTCTCAAATGGATCAAGCAATATTAGACAATCTTCTTATTCCATCTCCGTATGGGACAGATTATTTATATGATGTGAAACTTGTTTTGAGGCTTTTGAAATCATTTCTTCGTAAAGGAACTCATCAAGTTTCTCCAATGCGACTACAGAAAGTTGCTAGCTTGGTTGACTTGTATATAGCAGAAGTGGCCCCTGATCCTTGTTTGAAACCTTCGAAGTTCATGTCCTTAGCTATGGCTCTGCCAGATTCTGCTAGAGATTGCTATGATGAAATCTACCGGGCTGTTGACATGTATCTACAGGTAATATTGTCCTGCCCCTATTCTCTGTGAGCTTGAACTTCTCCACCTCTTTACAACTTTTACGAAATATCCCTTAAATGATTGTGTCATATGTGACATCAGAATCAGGCAGTTAAAGTTCCCTACCTTATTTCATTTGATCATATAACCTTAGTGATGATCATTTGTGACCACAAAAACTTTCGTATTGAAATTTCGTTAGTCTAAAATACTCAAAAACATTTTCCATTCCCCGAATCAGATTATTTGAAGTGTCTAACTTGGTATGTTTGTTTATTCTCAAATAATTGTACAGGTACATGCCGGATTGTCTAAAGAAGAAAAGATGAAGATTTGTTGTGCAATAAATTATGAGAAACTTTCAGCTGAAGTTTGTGTACATCTCTCTAAAAACAAAAGGTTCCCATCAAAGGGTTCTGTTCAAGCTCTCATATGTGAACAATTCAAGCTTAAAAGTTCTTTCCAGAGCAATGATGATAAAAAGATCTATGGTGATTCACCTAGTTATCTTGGTAATATTGGTCGTAAGGGAAAGATAACTGAAGCTAGTGAGCAAATTGTACTCTATGCCGAGAATGTTGACCTTTCTACTGATAACGTGAAGCTCAGGGAAGATTTGCAAGGTATGCAATGGAGGGTGATGGAATTGGAGAAAGTTTGCAAGAAGATGCAAGCCCAGATGACAAAAGTTATGAAGTCAAGGGTAGCAATCCCCAGCAGTGCAAGATCTTTACCCAGGCTTTGTTCATGATAGGAAATTTACTTCATATTTATGTACCTACTATGTGTTATATCTGTACAGGATAAGCATGGTAAACAGTTTTCTTTGATTTTATGCAATCTAATGTTGATCGAGGTGAGTGACGGAGTCAAGAATTTAAGATAGGATAGTCCAAATAAAATATAGATTTTACAAAAAAATTTATATCAAAATTTTTTAAAGTAGTTTTCTATAATTGCAAAATAAAAAAATTAGTTAGAACCAAAATTTATTAATTCCATAAAAGAGGTAGGAGCTCTCAAGTATACTAAAAAGTAATTGGATCTTTTTTTCTTTTATCATATAGATATATTCCCTATTGTTTATAAGCCTAAAAAATTCATTTCCTACCGCAACAATTTAGTTAAATTATTGATCGAACGGTCATACATGTATTCGCTGAAGCATCCCAAAATCTTGTCATAGAAAAAATATTATAAAACTTGTCGATATAAAAAGCAGACGTGACGGAAGAACAAAAAGTCAAGAAAAACGGTCAGACATGTCAGTCTTGCCTTACCTTCTCGTGTCAATCGTTACTTGCCACTGCACAAAGCTGCCATTGAAGGTGATTGGACCACCGCTTTTAAATTTTTTAAGGAAGATCTCAATTCAATAACTGTCGATGTCACTGAAAAGCTCATAACTGCTCTTCATGTCGCTATTGGTACTAGTCTATCTTTGAAATTTGTTTAAAACCTTATGAGGTTAATGTCTAATCACCTCTATGTGAATGAAAAATTTTGGAATCTTTCACAAATTACATTGACGGTGGCAGCGCGGCAAACTTCAAGGGAAGATCTTGTTCAGTTATCAAAGATTTTGATATATATATATATATTAAAAATTAAAATTAAAAATATTTAATTTTTTAAAATTTTGAAGGGCCCAATACACCACTGCCCTAAGTAGCTCCAACAGTAATCGAGGGTATTTTGTTTAGCAGGCATCAGTATAACAAGTAAATTAACGGGAAAGGAAAGAAAAGGTTTGTCAGAGTCATCTGAGGTGTGTTATCAGTTTATGAGTATGAGCGAGGTAGAGTCCCTTTCCAAGTCACTCTCACCTTGCCCGAAACTGTGGTGCAAGCAGGCTAAATTGTCTGCACTGAGACGTGAAAGCATGTTTTACAAGGAAAATAAAAAGGCCCTTTGGTTCACATGGGTAACATATACGCCAGAATACTTAGCGTAACAGCAATGCAGTTGACTCTCTCAGTGCCTGATTTCATCAGTATAATATGATGAATCAGCCAAGCTGTGCCATCTGAGAATTGTTCTTAAAACAATTCAATCAAGAATCAAGTGGCGTTAACGTTGCCGGTATTCCTGGGTAATTTGAGAAACTTCCCATCACAAGATGATTTCTCCTCGTAGATCATATTCCCCCCTTTCTGATAACAGATCAATTTGCACCAACTAGAGAATGTAGTAAGAGCAATTGGAATATGGTTCCAGGGGAAGGATTCTGCTAACGTCTTCAATTACTACGTAACGAATTCAGTTGATCGTAGCTTAAGCACACTGTCAAACATTATCGATTTGATGTCCGATAAAGTCAGCATGATCTGAAACTCTGGGAAGAGACAAAAGAAGTCAGAATGAATGTGTCGTAACGGACAAGGAAGTGAGCGTGACCCACATCAAGTATTTAGCCTTGGGGCAATTGCATCCGGTTCGCCTATTTGGCATTAAGTTTGCTTTATGGCTCAATAATTGTCACCGAGACCTCGTTGATGGAATTTTTATTGAAGTTTAAACAAGGTGAAAGTACGATGGCAATATACTGGGCTAGGCTCGGGCTCGGGTGGCTCCGGCTTGTGGCCCAACTTGACTACAGACTGATTGATCTGTGGCCTGACTCCTGGTTTGATTTTTGTATAGATTGATTCACTTTAATTTAAGAAATGAGATATATTTATGTGAATCTTAATATATGATTTAGTTATACTAACTATGATGTGAATTTACTTGTTTGAACTTTGAGAGAGCCTACCGGTGTTTGTACCATGATTTGTGTAACATGGCCTTAACGAGACGCTCGAGAAAGACTTACGTAATCTTTTTAGTTTTTATAGGATTTCACATATGTTATTGCATTCAAAAGGGTGTTAACTTAGTAGATATATGGGTTATCCAAATGGTGAGTAGAAAATTGTAACTAGAGAGAGTGCAGTTTATATTAGTTTTAATGTGGCAAGTAGGACCCATGTTGCTACTCAGCTCTCAATTTTCTTCCTTCCACTTTTGTAGTAGATTTTTTCTTATTTGTATTATTTATGCCTATGTACTCTAATCTTTCTTTTATTTATTCAATTCGAAAAAGTAGGACCCAAAATATTTAAGATAATAAAAAACTTTCTCTCTAGTTTCTAATGATTTTTGCTTTTCACTTTTCAGTTGTATTCATAAACCTCATTTTTAATTTTGATTTATAATTTTAGATTCTTCAAAATTTGGTGTTGCTAGACAATGCAGGATATTTTCGTCATACCCTCACCCTATATAATTGGATAAAAAAGGAGTAATCATTGCCAAACAAAACCTTGAATGCATAGAGAAGCTTTACTTGTGGATTTCTCTGTCTAAACGCAAGCTTGTGTTAACCAAAGCCTTGATTCTGTCAAATTTAGATAAGCAAAAATGTCCAGCCCCCAAATAATGGCAAACTGAAGACACATGTTCGAAGCTCAGTGAGTCAAGAATGTTCCGTTATTTGTTTTAAGTTTGTTATGTTTGTCTGTTGAATAAAAACCCTAATATTAAGGGATTTGGGTTTATCTATTTCAGTCCGTTGGTGTCATCGTGGTTTGTTCCCAAGTCTGCAAGGCTATATATATAGCCAACATTATTTCTACTTAAGTAGATCAGATTTCTCCCATATTTTCTCTAGTTTCAAAAGCTTTTTTGCTCTTAACATTTTTGGTATCAGAGCCTATAACTGGGCTAGTGGAAGCAGCAATCTTCTAAGTGTTTTTCGCAGGTTTAACTATGGCAATAGAGAGTTCCTTTGTATAGCCAGTAGTGTTGAGATTTGATGGACACTATGATCATTGGGCGATGTTCATGGAGAATTTTTTGCATTCAAAGGAGTACTGGGGTTTGGTGGAATGGAATTTCTACAGCAGCAGAAGGTGCGGTTCTGACAGATGCACAAAAGAAGAGCATTGACGATCAGAAGTTGAAAGATTTGAAAGCAAAGAACTATCTGTTTCAAGCACTAGATCGAACAGTTTTGGAGACGATTCTGAAAAAGGATACGTCAAAGGACATTTGGCATTCTATGAAGCATAAATATCAGGGTACAACACGAGTTAAGCGAGCACAGTTACAAGCTCTTCGCAAAGAGTTTGAAATTCTTCACATGTAGACAGGAGAAATCGTGAACGAGTACTTTGCTCGAACTCTTACCATTGCTAACAAGATGAAAGCAAACGGTGAAGATAAAGGGGGTGCTGCTGTTGTTGAAAAAATTCTGAAATCTATGACTTCAAAATTTGATTATGTTGTGTGTTTGATTGAGGAGTCTCATGATATAAGTACTTTATTCATCCTAAACTAATGAGGACTTCTACTGTTTGTCATCAAGCCTCAACGGTGGGAGGCAATAGAAGGGGTGAAGGGGACAAGTCATCCGTCCCTAAGTGCGACTATTGCGGTAAGTTCTATGGAGGGCAATGCTACAGGCTGACTGAAGCTTTTTTCAAGTGTGGAGAGAAAGGGCACATGGCAAAAGAGTGTCTGAAGTATGCAAGAAGAGAAGGAACACAGGTGTAAGCTTTGAATAGAACTGAGATTATGGGGAATAAGACTGCAATCGAAGGGGGTAGCTCTGATGCAGCTAGGAGGGTGAATCCTCCAGGAAAACCAAGGAGGTAAGCACCAGCTAGAGTGTTTGCAATGACCCGAGAGGATACAGAAACCGCTCCAGAAGTTGTGACGAGTATGATTAAATTATTTGATGATGATGTAATTGTTTGATTGATCCGGGCTCTACCCACTCTTTTGTTTCATCGGGTAGAGTTTTGTATGATAGAGATTTGAGCCTGTTGGATACTCCTTTGATGGTGAGTACTCCAATCGGCCAGTATATCATGATTATTCAACTTTATAGAAACTGTAAGATACATATTGGAGGGGAACAATTAGTGGTGAATCTAATGCCATTAATGATGGGAGGATTAGACGTGATTTTGGGTATGGACACCTTGGAGAAGTATAATGCTAACTTAGATTGCAAACGAATGATAGTGGAGTTCGAGTTGGATAATGGAAGAATGGTGGTATTTTTGAGAGACAGAAAAGTCAGTCCACCTCGGATTCTTTCGGCTCTGATAGCACAGAAAATGATGAGGAAAGGATGTGAGGCATTTTTGGCCTATGTGGTAAACACGAAGGCAGATAGAGGGAAGTTAGGAGATATACCAGTGGTCATGAAATTTCCGGATGTCTTTCCCGAGGAGTTACCAGGACTACCGCCACCTAAGGAAATTGAATTTTCCATTGAGCTCCTTCCAGGCACAATGCCAATTTCGATTCTGCCTTATAGAATGGCTCCGGTGGAATTGAAGGAGCTTAAGAAGCAATTGGAAGATTTATTAGAGAAAGGCTATATTAGGCCGAGCTCTTCACCTTGGGGAGCTCCGGTCCTTTTTGAGAAGAAGAAAGATGGATCATTGCGAATGTGTGTAGATTATAGGAAGCTTAACCATGTCACCATTAAGAACAGATATC
>JAOSBL010000009.1:2288305-2309458 GCA_027568915.1 Erythroxylum roraimae
GCTCAATGTATGCACTTTGTGAGAGACTTAATAAGTTTTAAGATTTGTCTTAATGAACCTAAATACCTAGGATAAAAGATGCTTCGCCAAGATTCTCCATATTAAAATGCTTGGCCAAAAGTTGCTTAACTTTATAAAACATGATTAAGTCACTTGATGCAAGCAAGATATCATGGACACATAAGAGTAGAAAGGTAATCTTAATATTCTCTATAAAAAAAACTGGACAAAGTCTTTTAGGGAAAAGATCAGCCAATATATGCTCAGTCTTAATATTCTCCACTACAATGTCACCCTTTTGTACCAATTCTTTGATGGTTAAATACTTGACCTTTAAATGCTGTGATATTTTTATTTTTTAACTAAATAATATAGAAGAAAGATTATTACAATACAGCTGAATGGATCTAGCAACTGAATCAATCACAAACAACTCAAAATTAAATTTTTGAACCAAAATGCCTGTGAAATAGTCTTATAGTATGCCACAAACTCAGCATACATAGTTGAAGAAGTCACTTGTATTTGTTTAACACTCTTCCATGAGATAACACCATTTATCAATATAAAATGTATCCTGATGTGGACCACTGGCCATCTAAACACATAACAAAATCTGAATATTTATAACAAATAAGGTCTAAAATGTTGAATTTCCTAAATACCAACATATAATCTTTAGTTCCTTTAAGGTATCTTAAAAATCACTTAACTCCATTCCAATGGTCTATTCTTAGGTTAGCCAAAAATCTACCAAACAGTTCAACAATGAATGCAATATAGGGTCTAGTGCATCCCTGAGCATATATTAGGCTCCTACTACACTATAATAAGGGAAATTTGCCATAACCTCTCTCTTAATATCATTCTTTAGACACAATGCTAAAGATGACTTCTCAATTGGTAGACAGATGTTGCAAAAAGCTTACAATCAACAATATTAAACATTTGAAATACACGCTCAATGTATACACTTTGTGAGAGACTTAATAAGTTTTAAGATTTGTCTTAATGAACCTAAATACCTAGGATAAAAGATGCTTCACCAAGATTCTCCATATCAAAATTCTTGGCCAAAAGTTGCTTAACTTTATATGGATTTCCTCAATTTTTACAGACCATATTAATCTTATTCTGATCTTGAATAGCTTTATATAGCCATCTTAAAATTACCATAATCATTCTAAACACATCCTTGGAAGATACAAGAGAAAAGGTGACATTAAAGTTAATACCTTCTCTTTGAGTGAATCCTATGGCAGCCACATGAATTTAAACTACTTAATCTTATCCTGTGGGTCCTTTTTGGTCTTATAAACAAATTTATAGTCAACAGGCTTACATTTATATGGTAAATCCATAAGCTCCTAGACATGATGTGTTTTATGGATTACATTTCGTCCCTTAGAGCTTCCAACTATAAGTGTGCATAAGGTCTAAAAATAACTTATGTAAGAGTAATTGGATACACTATATGTCCAATATCATAGTCTTGTTCATTCAAATAGACTATATAACAAAATGATATCACAAGTCTCCTCACTCAAGGGGATCTTCTTAACGGAACTGGTTCAACATGACCATATACCTCAGGAACTTTAGTCTATACCTATATGGATTCCTAAACTTGTATTGGTATAGGTACGTCGATACAAATCTACTAGTTTTGATTGAATGAGAAGTACTACCCTCATAATAAATATTGTGTTCTAGAAACTTAGCTACTTGTGTTTTTACTATTCTGGATCCTCCTTCTCTAATGTAAAATCTATATCATTTAAAGTGGTTAAGATATTTTATAAAATAATAACAAGTGAAACTTGAATGCAATTTATCCTCATTAGAATTATATAAACACACCTCAATAGGGTAACCCTATATATGCAGATGTGTAAGGCCAGGTTGCCACCATTTTATATTTTAAAAGGTGTCTTTAGTATTGATTTGCTCAAAATCTTATTAAGTATATATGATATATATAACATTCTTTATAGCCTCACCTTAAAGATAATCTGGTAGGTTAATCTTGCTTGCATGAACCTCATCATATCATTGAAAGTGTGATTTCATCTTTCGATCACACCATTTTGCTCAAGAATACTTGACATAGTGAATTGTACCACTATTCCATAGGATTCTAAGTACTTGGCAAACATACCCTTGTTTAAAATCCCCATATCTATATAAAACTTTCCTCTATGGTCAGATCTAATAATCTTGATCTGACTTTTTTAATTGGTTCTCAACCTTAGTTTTAAAGATTTTAAATTCATCAAGAACTTCAAACTTTTTCTAAGTATAAGCATATAAGCCTAATAGGAATAGGAATTGATAAATGTCAAAAATATTTTGAGTTACAAAGTATAGATGTATAGAGGTCACGTATGTCGGTACGTATGATTTATAAAATGCTAAAAGTATTATTTGACCTCGTTTTCTTTATTTTTGTCAACTTTCTCCGGCAATAATTAACACATAGTTCTAGATGGTCAAAATAAACTAGAAGAATGTTATCCTTTATCAATATTTCAACTCTTATATTTAAAAATGTGGCCTAATCTCTTATGTCACAACTTGTATGATTTTTTTTCTTTATCAGACGCTTTTTACTAGTAACATGTTCATCAATATATGAAAAAGCATATATCTCATTAAAAGTTAGACATATTATATATAAACCATATGATAAGAAGGTTATACCCACATATTTTGCATTAAAAGATAACTCTACAACATGATTTTCAATTACAACACTATAACCCTCTTTATCCAAAATAAAATCAAAAATCAAATTATGCCTAAAAAAGAATATATAGAAAATATTATACAATACAAGTTTGAATCTTATATCTAGGTTCAAATAAACATCTCCCAATGAGACAGCATTGACTTCTTCATTATTTCCCATAACTAGCTTTGTCTACTCCCTATTCAGTTTTATCTTTAGTATGAATCCCTACATTGTAAAGGCAATATGGTTAGACGCTCTACTATCTAGGAACCAAGCCCTTGATGTGGCTATAGTAATATTATATTCATATCTCATATAAGCCAAGAAGTTACCTGACAATTCTTATCTTTCCATCCAGTTTTGGTATCTTTGGCAAATTAACTTCTTATATTGCTTCCTTTTATAGAAGAAATATCTTATACTCATATTGCTCACGACGTCCTTATGACTCTTAATTGTACTAGACTAACTAATATCTTTAGGTGGAGGAAATTAGAACACTTGCCTTTGAATTTCTTAGGCTTGACCTTTGCTTTCCCTTTCGTTGCTATCAAATTTGTTTGACTGGTATTTCATCTTCTCCTCCTCATCAACATAAGATAATCAAAGACTTTATATCCTAAGCCTCATCTTGAGAAGTGTATATAGTAACTTGAATAGCAAACTTTGAAGAAAGAGTATTCAGAGCTTGATGCACTATAAAAGCATCAAGAATAAAAATTGTTAAACAGAGGGAGATTCTAATCGGCCGTTTAATGATAAAAAAATATAATTACTACTAATGAGTTTATTATTTTGATGAAAAGGAATTTAAGAACAAAATCAAATCACAAATTCAAGAAGATAGCTTATGAAGTTAAAAAAGAGAAGTTGAAGTTTACAAATGTTGAAATGAAGCTAAACTAAGAACAAAATAAGATCAAGGTTTATCAAGGTCACTCTTTAGTTCCTAATATCAATTGTAATGTCACTTTGTTAATTTGATGGCTTACCATGCATAAAATTGGATTTCACTTTATTGAATGAGTCTTTACGTTCATCAAAAGCTATTGAAGCTTTTGATGTTAATAAAAGATCTCTTAATATTTCAAGCACTCTTTAGGAAATATTTTTGGAAGTGTTTAAATCATAAATGGACCAAACAAACTAGTTTTAAGCATTTAATGTTATTAAGATAATGTTTTTGGAGTGATTAGTTAGCCTATATAGGTTAGTAGTTGACCAATATAGGTTGAAGTTATTAAATTTGATATACCATAAGTTTGCTATAACATTAGTTGATGTATTGATTAAACAATACATTAGTTGACATATTGGTTAGTAGTTGACCAATATAGGTTGAAGTTATTAAATTTGATGTACCATAAGTTTGCTATAACATTAGTTGACATATTGGTTAACCAATACATCAACTAATGTTATAGCAAACTTATGGTACATCAAATTTAATAACTTCAACCTATATTGGTCAACTACTAACCCATATAGGCTAACTAATCACTCCAAAAACATTATCTTAATAACATTAAATGCACCAATACACCTGGTCGTCTACTAATGTTCTAATGGCTAGTGATTTTGATGTCTTTAATACGTACTAGTTGGCCAGTGTAGTGGTGCTCTACATATAACCGTTATAACTACTAGTTCTGGCTCCAACGACTAGGAATAATCCCAAAACATTATAAATAAGTGTTTTCTCATTAGTTTTAGCATAAAGAAACATTTAGGTGTATTTTACACACATTTATAAGTATTTTTCAATCATTTGAGCATTATTACCTCATATTTACATGAGTGAGCTTGTTTGGAATTATTAAATGAATAAGTGAGATAATTTTGAGTTTTAATCCTTTATTGAGGTGTTGAATATTGTACTTCGTAGTAGTAGGATTAAGGTTCCTCTTTATCTTAGAAGAAGATTATAAGAAGGGCTCCTAGGGATGGCAATTTGGCCCGAGACTGCCCGGCCCAAGTTGACTGGGCCACAGGTTGAGGCTTCTTGACTCGATCGATCTGTGGGTCGCGTACAAGCCAGGGTTGTGGACTAGGCCCAGCTTGGCCTGTGGCCCAACCGAAAGTGACAAAATGACATTGTTTTCTAATTTTTTTAAAAAAAAATGATAAAACAAGTTGAGCAAGGCGGCCTAAGCTTGGCCCAGCCTATTGCCATTCCTAAGGGTTTCTCTTTACCGAGAAAGATTGTAAAAAGGTTATTTTTTACCTTGAAAGAAGAACTGAAGTAGAATTATAATAAGAGTCTTGGGAGTGGATGTAGGCAAGGGTTGTTTGTATGTTGAGCCATTATAAATCGATTTGTATTCTCTTTTCCATATCCTTTTAAAATCATTATTCAATTGTTTGATTAGTTTATGTTAAACAATCCATTTTTTCACACACACACACCACATACTAATTGTTGTTAAATTAAGTCCACTGGTTAGAAAAATTGTTAATTTTTATAAGCACCTAATTCACCCATCATTTTGGTGCCATTATTGACTAACAAAATATTTAAAGCCTTTAACTTACTTTAGAGGTGGACCATCCTAATTATGTATTCCCTTCCTCCCTTTACTCCAATGTATCACACATAATATAGTTTTTTCATTTTGACACCTATTTCAATATTTGAAGATACCTCGTACCTTTAAGACATATTGTTGAGAAAATATCTAGCTATATTGATTTTTAGAAGTCCACTTAGCATATGTTCTAGGTTCAATCTCTTTACAGTCAAGTAACAAATTCTAATTGAACTTTCCTAGGTTGTATAGGCCTTTATACACATATTAAAGTCTCATGTAAGTTCAATACCTATGAGAAGAATAACCAAATATAAGACCAGAGACATTTCCTAATATGCAAATGAAACAATTCAGATACTAACTTGAAAATCCATTATAGTGCCTACATTTTCATTAGTACTTAAACTATTTTATAAGCATTACATTTACCTGTATGGGCATAAATATACTATAACTTATCACTAATCAATGCAAAATCCTCGTGCACTTTCTCATGTCATATAATAGTATTTTAAAATATTATCAACAATTCTATTTGAGAATTCAACACAAAAAATCTCATTAAAATGATAATCATGCAGTAATAACATTAAATCAATCGTATGAGATAACATACCAACATGAATCTCATATCTTTCAACTTAATTGCATAAAAATTGACTTAACTTTGGCTTTGTTAACTTTATTAAAACCTTTGTGGAGTTAACTTTATTTATTACTAATGAAATAAATCCATAAAAACTTTTTAAAAATCACTTTATGAATTCACATGACCCAAATATATCCTCAAATTACTTGAGGAAACATTTTATGTGAGCTGATGACAAAATTGCATATGGTTAGATGGCGAGTGCATTACATATGTAAGCCTCACACTTTACTGGATGCAGAAGATGTGCTTAATACGCAGAGGCGTGCATTTTCCTTCTTGACATATGTTTTTCATGTGTTAGATGTGCTAGATGCGCAGACACCTTTATGATGCATATGACACATGTTTCCATGCTCTTTAGATCGATGTGACAACCGCCTTATAGCATGTAAGGCACACACGCCTGATGCACAGATGTTCCCAACATCTTATGGTAAGTGTGTCATAACACGTGTCCCGTGCTGGTGAATTGTATGCGTCGATTGTTTGACGTAGTGTGACGCACACATTAAACGTTGGAGTGTCTTAGCGTGTTCTTTCCAATCGCTTGAAAAAGTAATTTTTGACCGCTATTTTTGGAGTCCAATTCCTCTGTCTAATTTTATGGTGTCTTATTGTGTCCAGTGAATCTCAGCCATTTATTTATGCAGGTCTCACGTTTATTTATGTGTGGTCCGCATAAATGAGTGGCTGAGATTCACTGGACACAATAAGACACCATAAAAACTGGACAGAGGATTTGGTGCGCTATTTTTGGTGATATTCATTAGACCTTTTATTGAATTTTTTATTTTCTTTGATTTATATCAAATTTGATTTTCTTACTCTTAACTTTACAAAACTCGTAAATAATAAATACCATAAAAGATTTAAAAATTCCAATAAACAAATCATATTCAAGTGTATTTATATTTGTATTTGGTTTCCATATAAGGGACTCTACCAAAAGCTTTAAAGAAGAGTTGAGAAAAGGAGAATTTGGGAGTGCTTCCAAAGGCATTTTGTACAAAAAAAGAGGAAATTATTGTAGTAATGAAACCAGATAAGTTAGCGGAAGAAGGTCGAAGGGGGTTCTACGGTAAGATGTCAGTAACAGGGAGACTCATCACAGGAACTTGGTTAGGTTGTTGGGATATTGTGCTATGGATTCTAGAAGGCTTCTGGTTTATGAATACATAAGTCATGGTTCGCTTGTTGATCTCTGATTCAAGTCCAATGCTCAACCAAATTAGAATGACAAGGAGAGAATTGCACTTGATGTTGTGAGAGAGAGTTTGCATTTACAAGAAGAATGTGAAACCCTTGCAAAGCTCTGCCATATAAAGCCTTGAGCATACTAATTTGACATCATATTCATACCTGTTCAACTCGGCGAAGAAGAAACAACTTAAAGTCGAGAACTCTGCGGCTATCCAGAAATTTGGAAAAGAATCCATGTAGATCTGGACCGACCATTGCATGACGAATCAAATTTCCAGGGCCGACTTTGAGAAGTCCCATGTAAAGATACTGAAACCCATGCAGCTTTTGTCTCGAATCCAACCGGCCTTTTCCAATATCATTTCCAAAGCTAGGGCCGGGTGTCGGAATATGCATTCTTTATCAATTAAATTATTTGTTGTTTACTTTTTTTTTTTTGTTTGAAAACTATATAAGTTGGCATTGCCTTACTCCAACCGTTTCACTAAAATTTTATACCAAATTTAATGTAAATGAGAATATTTCAAGAATCTTTTTACATTAAATTTGATATTAATCCAACTAGTCTACATCAAATTTTTACACGAAATTTTTATTTATTTATTTATAAAAATTAAAATAAAATTATTATTCTTAATTAATATATATAGACTTTCTATTAAATTTAGTATTATTTAACAAATATAATTAATATTATTGCAACACCATATTAATAACATACACAAATATAATATTTTTAGTGCACATTTAATCTCTAATCCTCTTAATTACCATATCATTCCTACAAATATTCAATCAATACGTTACGAAGTTCATAATGAGTTTCTTTATCTTTAATTTGCTTATGTCTAGCAAAGAATTCTTAAAATATAATTGTATTGTCTCTATTAATATTAATTTCAGGGGCTGGCGTTTCACTCCAATCTTGTATGGTCACTTGAGTATTACGTTCATCCTCAATGATCATATTGCGCATTATAATGCATGCTGACAGAATATCATGTAATATGGATTGTTTCCAAAAACGTGCCGATTCCTTGATAATTACAAATCATGACTGGGGAGCTCCAAATGTATGCTCGACATCCTTCCTACATGCTTCTTGCATCTTCACGAATAATTTCTTTTTTGGGCTTCGAGGATCATGAATGGTTTGTACCAAGGTAGACCATTTTGGATAAATACTATCACCTAAATAATATCTAGTATCGTACACTTTTTCTCGAATAACATAATGAGCAGAAGGTGCTATACATTTGGCAAGGTTTGCAAACAAGTGAGATGCCTATAACACATTAATGTCATTATTTGACCCTGGCAAACCAAAATATGCATGATATATCCATAAATCATAATCAGCTACAGCTTCAAGAATAATAGTTGGGAATCCACTACGTCCACTATATTGTCCTGCCCAAGCCGTTGAACAATTTTGCCATGTCCAATGTATACAATCTAAGCTCCATAGCATCCCTGGAAAATCACGTTTTTCATTAATTTTAAGCAGTCTTGCAACGTTATTAGCATCCGGTGCTCTTAAATAAATCTATCTAAAGACCTCCACAATGGCGCAACAAAACCTTTTTGTACTTTCAATTGTAGTTGATTCTCCAATTTTAATGTATCAATCTGTTGAATCAGATGATACACCATACGCTGATATTCGAAATGCTGCTATTACTTTTTGTAAACTAGACAATCCTAGTTTACCACATCCATCTCTTCGTTGCATAAAGTAGTCGTCATGACTTTCAACAGCACCAACAAGTTGTAGAAATAAGTTCTAACTCATTTGAAATCGCCTACGAAACATTGCTATATTATATTTTGGATTTTCTGCAAAATAATCATCCTATAGTCTTTGATCTACTGCAGCACGATCACGATAAATTACTCTATGACCAAAGATTGAGCCTTTATACTTTGGTTGGTTCTCTATATTATTCATATAGTAATCCATTGTAAGGTTGTTATTGGTGTATGCAGATAGTAACGCTTTATGAGGACGATATATGAGAAGTACTAGCATTAGTACTCAAGGTTGTAGACAAATATGGTGAAGGGTTTAAAGAAGAATCTGCTAGTGATTCATTCCTTTATATTGTAAATAATTCAAAACAAGATAAGGAATCTCTACACAAAAAAAAATCTAACTCTATCTTTCCCAACCATTGGATTAGTTATCCTATCCACACAATATCCAAGACAAGATAAGGAATCTCTGCAAAAAATCTGACTCTATGTCTTCCCAGTCATTGGATTAGATTGCATTCATCTCAACCGTTCATTAGTATCCGTATCCTATTTACACAATATCCGAGAGAAGATAAGAAATCTCTGCAAAACAATCTAACTCTATCTCTTCCCACCTATTGGATTAGATTGCATCATCCCAACCGTTAATTAATATTCTTATCCTATCCACACAATATCCAAGACAAGATAAGGAATCTTTGCAAAAAATCTAACTCTATCTCTTCCCAACCGTTGGATTAGATTGCATTTATCTCAACTGTTCATTAGTATTCGTATCCTATCGACACCATATCCAAGACAAGATAAGGAATCTTTGCAAAAAATCTAACTCTATCTCTTCCCAGCCGTTGGATTAGATTGCATTTATCTCAACCGTTAATTAATATTCTTATCCTATCCACACAATATTCAAGACAAGATAAGGAATCTCTGCAAAAAATCTAACTCTATCTCTTCCCAGCCGTTGGATTAGATTGCATTCATCTCAACCGTTCATTAGTATTCGTATCCTATCCACACAATATCTAAGACAAGATCAAGAATCTTTGCAAAAAATCTAACTCTATCTCTTCCCAGCCGTTGGATTAGATTGCATTCATCTCAATCGTTCATTGGTATTCTTATCTTTTCCACAACATCTCTATGAATAGTTTATTTGTTCTACTAAACTGAAACCCTCATTTCATATAACACTCTTTGAAATCCTAAATTCTAACACTCTTTCAAACCTATTCGAAAAATGACAAGCTCAAATTTTGGTGTAAAGTCTTCAAATACCTTTCAAAGTGCATCATATTCAGTTGAAGAAGATCAAGTCCTGCACCATGTATATCTTAATGTTTCACAAGACCCAGTCACTAGTAGAGATCAATCTATGACTCAATTTTGGTCTTGTATCACAACTGAATACCATCAAAAGCTACTAAATCATATCACCACTGTTCGACCTTGAAGATCTTTACAAGCTCGATGGCAAACTATAATGATAGCTATTGGAAAATTCAGAGGATGTGTTTGACAAATTGAAAACTTGAATCCAAGTGGTGCTTCTGAACAAGATATTGTAAGTGCTTTATTTATTTTTTTCTTTGTATGAATTGAAATACGTTTGATTTATACCTTAAAATCTAACTTAAGTTACATTATTGTCTTATAGCTTGAGAAAGCAAAATATTTACTCATTCAAGATCCAAATTTTCAAAAAGGTTTCAAATTTGATCATATATGGCTAATCCTAAAAAATATGGAGAAATATGTTAATACTAGCAAAGAGAAAGCGTCGGGTCATCGAAGTGTAATGAAATGTCACTGTCCGAATCCCAAAAATCAGATAAGTCAATAGGATCATCATCATTTTGCATTGATTTAAATAATGATTTTGAAGTTGAAGATCCATTTATTGAAAGAAATGATGAAGTTGATCGTCTTATTGGCAGGGAGAAAAAAATGAAAAAGGAACAAAATGAAGAATTGAAAAAACTTTTTATGTCCATGAATAAAGAAATAAAATTAATGTTTCATGAAAGTCAATATCTTCTCGAAAAAGTTATGAATTTCAGTTGTTACGAGCTTAAAATGAGGTAAAAAAATAGAGCTATGACAAAGACGGGAAGATAATAAAATTTTATGCAAGGATCTAGATTCCATCAAAGATCTAGTGATACGCGAGGCTTTAATAAATGAACAAATGAAAATTTATGCAAAAAGAGCTCAAGAAAGAGAACCTCAAGGAGGAGTTGGCTTATCTATTGGCTTTAGCCAACATTTTGATTTTGGAGGAAATGAGGATGACCTTCCAAACTATTAATTATTTATGTTAAATTATTAATATTCTCAAGTACTTTAGTTTTACTTTAATTTGATTGTTATAATTTTAGTTTGATTGTAATCTTGAGTCTGATTTTAATTGTAATTTATTTTAGTCTGGTTGTAATTTCAAATATTTTCATTGAGTTTTAATTTTTTAAATCAATGTTGTGGTTTAAATTTATTCTTAACATATTTTATTAATGAATTTATAACACTTATAAATAAGAATTAAAAATAAATATTAAAAATAAAATTAATATTATATTCAATATTATTGTCATTTTAAATGTCTTAATGAGATCTTTATAATTATGTATTTTGTATAAAGTAATATATTTTTAAAATTTAATTACTTAATAAATTATGTACAAAAATCAAATTGTAAGAAGGATATAAAAGAAATATGTTTAAAAAATAGATAAAATTATCTTTTTATAAGTTTTGATAGAAGAATAGTAACACGCCGAGGCACCAAAACACCAATCGTTGGAGATGACCTTAGCTTGGGGTGGTGGACTAAAATCGCCGACAGGTTTCGTATGTATTCAGAGTGTGAGGGCAACATGGGATCCAGTTATAAATAAATGATAAGAATAGCTGAACTATAATGCTTTGAATGCAATTTGGCGTTAGACCCAACTGTCTCTCTAACTTTTGCGGCCATAGCCAGCTTCAAAATTAGGCTACCCAAAATGGCTGAAATATTAGTAAAATTCATACAAAAAATATATATTTTTTGTAATACTTAACTAATTGTACGGTGGAAAAAGAAAGTAATATTTATTTTAAATCTTTAAAAGAAATATATTGTTTTAGTAAGTCGAATCCTTTGACTCTGGATTCATAGGAAACATCTCCGTCAACAAGAGCCCAACGTTGACACGGAGATAACAGACAGCTGTATTCTCTTTATTGTCCACTTTCATACCTAAATACACAGATGGCACTTTACTTTCGCATCTTCCAATGCCAAAGGCAAACTCAGCTGTTCTCCACTCTCCCCCTGCACCATTTACGTCACTTGATGCTTCACTGATGTTTCGAGCCACACAAACACACGCTTACAGCAAATATTCTGACCCTCTCACTACTCTCGCTCTCTCTATATAAATCCCTCCATTCCATTGTTACTTTAGTCTTCCGTTGTTACTTAACTCGGTCAGTTTTCAGTCTAAGGAAGCATTCAAATAGAAACTTTTGTTACCCGTCCTCTAGCCTTGAGTCATGGCTAGATTTGGTTTTGCTTGCTTGATCACGATTGCCCTGATCCTGTTGGTGCGAACAGTTCCTGTTAAATCTGAAACCAACCCATCTGATGTTACGGAGCAAACTGGGACGGTAGCAAGAGTTACTGAACCACCGGCGTTGAGTCCTTCGCAGTCATCGTGGTCGGGAGAATTTGAAAATGAAGCTGAAGCTCCGGCAATCAGGCGGCTAGGAAAGCATCATTCATCAGATAAGTCAGTTGCCGGTGGTGGTGTCATCATTGGCGGCCTTGTCACTGCCATTTTTGCAGCTGTTTTTGCCTACATTCGAGTAACGAAGAAAAGAGATGCGACTAACAATGGTGGCCACTGAGGATGTTATCATCTCATTTCTGTACCTTGTGGAAAGTAGGGATAGAAGAGGAAGGATTGAGCGTTATACAACAACATTACATGAGATTAGTGTAGCATTTGAGGATATTGTGAATTCTTTGTATGTGTTTTTTAGTAGGAAAAAAAAGGTTGATTCTTTGTGCAAAAGAAAAAAAAACTACACTGAATAAGGGAAAACCAGATCCAACTTTTGACTAAGAAAGCGAGTACAAGGATCTTAAGCAATTATACTGTTTGGATCTGGATTCTTGCTTACTAAGATCTCTCTTGGAAGAAGAGAAAAGGCCAAAAAAGAGCTGTATATGTATTGTAATAATAAAAGAAGGAATTCCCCGACGTTAATGCAACAAATCAAGCGAATATTACTGCTGCAAATAGTTTGGACTAACTACTAAGACTATGTTTAGCCTGTCTGTACCACGAAGGAAATGGAAATGGAAATGGAAAGATGCTTGACTATGAATTTCCAGATACGAATGGTGATCCTTAAAACGGCATAGCTTCAGTGCCATTTGACTCTTGCTTTTTCACCATGACAATTAAGAGACACAAAGTCATGGGTTAGGATCTTCTGTCCAATATTATTCTGTCCTATCTTGTCCATTGAATCTCAGTCATTTATTTATGTAGGTCCTGTATCTATTTATATGGGTCTCGCATAAATAAATAGTTAAGATTCAAATAGACAGAATAGGACAGGGTAATACTGGACAGAAGATCCAGACTACAAAGTCATGGAGCAAATTACAAGTTCGCATTACTATGTTCTTAATTGTTTGGTACAAATCAATCCATTCAATAATTGAGACTCAAAAAAAATTGAATGGATGGAATCACTTAGGGTGTATTTGGTTGGGGATTTTATAATAGAATGAAATGAAATATAATATTGTTCTATCGTTTGAGAGAAAGTTTTATAATGAAATGGAATGGAATGAGATAGAAAATAGGGTTTTATATTATATCTCAGTCCATACTAAACAGTAAAAATAAAAAACTTCCAATTTGAGTGAGTTTAGGATAGAATGTAAAATGATACAATATATTACATTATAAACTCTTCCTCAAAACAACATTTTACTATATTATATTATGAACACTTTTATCCCTCCTAAATAATAATTTTTTAATTTTACATTCATTTACGTTTATTTTCATTATAAATCATTCTATTCTATTCTATTCTATTCCATTAAAAACCTTACGTTCAACCAAACATAGCCTAAGAACAAAGTGAACAGATTATTTGAGAACAAAAGATCTGTTCCGAAGTCATAGGTTAATATATAAAATACACACAAACGCCTCTGCACGATTAATTAATTAGCATATCTTTATGTAACCATAAAACAATTATATAATAATAGTTTAATTAATATCAAATATACTTTTAAACATTAAATATTTTTTAATCAATATTCAATCTCAATCTTAAAATATTATATAAATTAAAAAACTTGTTAAACGAATAAGACACCATTTTTCTAAATAAAAAGCAAACTATTTCAATATTATATATAAACTTGAATGCCAGCCATTCCATCCTAGTACAGCTCATGTATGTATGTATGTGTATATATATATATATACAGGCATTCAAGTTTCGGTTCAAGATCTAAAAGTTAAATTCCACCTAACATGATCGTTGTTAAGAATAACAAAGTTTAACATATATATATATAATGGAGTTTTATTATTATTTTATATTTTATCTCTCAGTGTTTTACGTGATTGATAAAAACTAACACGTGTGAACAAAGAGAAGTTATTCTAAAAGTCGACCTATGTTAAAATTTTGAAGCTTAAGTTTTAATCAAAATATAAGTTTTAGTTGATCTAACATATATTTGACGTTTGAAATGTGTTTTGCTCGAGCATCAATTGATTCATATGAGATAACGATCAACCGAACTCTTTCGTAAGAAAATTGGTTTTTCAACTTAATAGCTTTGTATCATATTAGATATTATGGGCTTCGTATCGTACCTGCTGGTACTGACTAGAACGTACCGTATCGACCGAAAGTTGGTACAAAACCTTGTTCAAGAGTATCGGTCAGTACCGGTGATTTCGTATGTTATTAGTCGGTATCATAAATTTTGAAAAGCAACGGGACCATTTTGCAAAAAAGAAAATATTAACCTTCCCGGGCCCAACTGTCTACTTCTGCTAGTCTCTCATCTCCCTCTCACACTTCTCTCTCACAGTCTCACTTTCTCCCTCGATTCTCCTCTCCGATGGTGACTCTCCTTTCCCTCTCCAATGACTATCCTCTCCGGTGTCTCTCATATTTCCTTTCTTCCTCACGATCATGGACTTTTGTCTCCACTCTCTTTAGCGGACCATGCCACCACCGGCCACCATTGCTCTCTGGCCACTGCGTCCAGCCGTCCATTACCGTGCCCAGTGCGTGTAGAATCTAAAGTGCAACAAAATCTACAGATTTGGAATTTTAATTTTTCAGATCCAGATTCAAGCCTGACCCGACCCGACCAAAACTGAACCGAGCTGATCCAAATTTTAATTTCATTTTTTGATTTTGGGTTTTTGGCTCTGAATAGCAATTGCATTATATTTGGTTGTGTATGTATGTTTTGCGATGATTGGAATCGTTGAAGTTTTTGGAATTGTTTGTGTGAGTTTGGGAAATCAGAGTTTGAAAGTTGGAAATGTTTGTGTGAGTTGGTTCAATTTCAATGTAATTTAGGTATTGTCAATTTATGAAAAAAAAATAATGGATTTGAATATTTGAATTTGAAATTTGGAATTGTTTCTATGAGTTGGTTCAATTTCAATATAATTTAGATATTATCAATTTATGAAGAAGATTATTGCATTCGAAAATTGAAACTAAGAATATTGACTTAAATTGTTGAATGAAAGATAGTTAAATCAAAGTTGCGAATTAGGATTTGAGTAATAATATTGATTAAAACTGGTTAAGAAAACAAACTAATTATAAGCATATATAATAAATTGAATTATGTAAGTAAACAAAATATATTAGTTTATAGTTGAATTATTAGATTACATAAAGTAAATTATATACTTATAGTTGTGAGTTGTTGTTAAAGTTGCATATGTTATAGTTGTAAAAGTATGTCTTTACATTATGGTTGAATGATGTAATCATATAAAAAGAGTAATATATATAATTTGTATACATGTATTGTGTAATTATGTATGTTGATTACTTGAATTGTTGGCTTTTAACTTATGATTGAATTGTGTTGGATGAAATTGAATTTTGTATGATGTAATCACATAAAATGAGTTATATTATATGAGATATATATGTGTATTGTGTAATTGTGTTAGTTTGGACTTTTGAGTTAAACAATACATATTTTATGATAGTAGTTGATAATGAAATTATGTGTTATTTATTTTGATATATGTCTTCATTTATTTTTATAGATAAATGGAAGGAAGTTCAAGTACTCTTGATAATTCAACCGTTTCAGGGAGATACAATGATCCAACTTGGGCTCATGCTGCATTGGTCCTCATGATGAAAAACCATACTATTCGCTTGTTTTGTAACAAGCATTTGAAAGGTAGAGAAATCACTAGATTAAAGAAGCATTTAGCTGAGGTTAAAGGAGATGTGGAACCTTGTAAAAAAAGTTAGTCATGATGTGAAATGATAAATGAAGACTTTGATTAGAGTATCAACACAAGAAAGATAGAAGGGAGAGATTAAATTATGAAATTGGTAGTAGAATTTCATTTGTTGGTGTTCAAGATAATAGTGGAAATGTTGCAGGTGGTAGTGTTCCTACCCAGTAAGAAGTGAATGTTGCATCTGGACCTGATGTTAGGAAAAGAAGAAGGCACCACAACTCTTGGAGCTCAGCCTTCAATTCATAGTGTCCTGCAATCAAGAGAAGCAGCTCACAATATAGATATGACAATGGTTAGATGGTGGTATGATTCAAGTATAGCATTCAATGCTTCCCAATCTTATTATTATCAGGCTATGGTAGATGTTATAGCCTCTTATAGTCCATAATACAAAGCTCCTTTTATTGATGACTACAAAGGTAAATTTTTGAGTAACTCTATTTATAAAATTAAAAGTTATTTGGAAGAAAGAAGAATGACTTCAAGTTACTTATGAGTGTTCAATTATGTATGATGGAATTGGAGGTTGTGAAAGGAATTGAAACATATTTTAATTCATTCATTCCAAGAAAAGGAATAGATTGGAGCTCAAAAGATTGAATGACTTAATTTTTGTTTGATACAATTTAAAGCTTCGGGAAAGGTATGTATTATTAGGTTAGATGTACTTTCTTATATTTGTTTAATAATTAATTTTATTGTTTACTAAAACTTAGAACAAGTAGTTTAATAGATCCAATTTATATTGATAATATTGATCTTTTAGAGGATTACGTTTTTGAAGATCGAGTTTGATAGAAGAGAGTGACTTGGAAGATAATCTTATTGTGAAAGTATTAACATGTCATTTAGTGCACTAAATTTGAATGATGGTGATGATGAAGCTCTTCTCAATGATGAGAATTTGTATCAAATGAGAATTGAGGTCAATACAATTATAGCGAGTATCTTGTATCCGATTGATTGAAGTTCCAGAGTTATGTTTCTTGTCTTCTTTTAATTTTACTTAGATTTGATGTATATGTTAACTTCTATATATGCAATGTAATTGTAAGTGTTTTTGTTTCAAGTTTCACTTCTAGTTGATTGTTTCTTCGTCACAAATTTTTGTTGTAAATTGTAATAGTTAAAGATTAAATGATATTTATTGTTCTTTTTATTTGATTTTTTTGATATAATTATTATTTATTATATGATGAAATTGTAATATTTTAGATACTTTATTTTATTCTTAATTTTATATTTGTATGATGATTATATTTTTTCATATTAATTGTAGTTATTATTTATATGTAAAATATGTGAAATTTAATGTTAATAAAAATAACTAAATTGTTGTTATTTTAAAATTTTATTATTATAATTTTTAGAGACATGGTTGATATAAAATTATAAAATATACAGTATAATATACTAATGGACTATTTTGCAATTTTAAAAAATTTCGAGACTATTTTATAAAATTTAAAATTTTTTCAAAACGGTACTTGGTATTGATCAATACTGGTACATTACTATATTAGAACTAAATCCAATACAGGTACTGATATTTGAAATGTGTTTTGCTCAAGCACCAACTGATTCATGTGAGATAAAGATCAACAAAGCTTTTTGGTAAGAAAATTGGTTTTCAACTTAGACAATGTTTGGTTAGGGGCTTATTAATTGAATGGAATAGAATAGAATATTATTCCATTTATAATGGAATGGAATGAAAGATGAGAGTTTCATATTACATCTTATTCTATCCTAAACAGTAAAAGTGAGAAACTTCCGATTTGGGAGGTTTATGATAAAATTTAAAATGATAAACAACTTTTTACTATATTACATTATAAACCCTCTTTCAAACAGCATTTCACTATATTACATTATGAACCCTTCCATTCTTCCCAAATAACAATTTTCTATTATTACATCCATTTATATTTCATTTCATTTCATTCCATTAAAAACCTTACGTCCAACCGAACATAGCCTTAATAACGTCATATCATAAAAAAGGTAAGTCGACCGATTGGGTCATAGGTTAACCAATTTATTTGTTTGGCCGACTGATTGTCTGAAACTAAACATTAGAACAATTAGTTTTTGTTTATAAATATGAATATAAATATTCTTTTATTTAGTTGCTAGACATCTTTATAATATTTTAATGATTCCTTAGCTAATTTTAAGAGAATTTTATAAGCATTTTTGCATCTTTATTAAGCTATTGAAATGAATTAAATTCTAGTGCATTAAAGTAAGCAAGAAAACAAATTTCTTAAATTATAGGTCATTGGGGTTGTTTTGTGAAAATTATAAGATTCTTTTTTTTTGAGTTAAACCATGAGGTGTCCTGGGTGGGCTTAAATTGTCGGTGACACCTTTAAATTATTACCACGCTCAGGTTATTCTCTGCTCGTGTCGTGTGGGACCCTGAGGAGCGGCTAAGCACTACCACTAAATATTTAACACTGCTGCATATACAAGCGGAGTCGAACTCTTAACTTTGCCTAAGCAAAGACCAACCCCTTATCACCGGACTTCGTGATAGGTGGTAAATTATAAGATTCTTAGCGTTATGGATCTTCTTTATTATTTGGAAAGACGTGTACATTCTTTTATTTAAAGGAAAAGATAATGTACAAAAGTCTTTTTGGTCTTATTGTAAAAAAAAGATAATAAAATACTTCAAATAAAGATTGAGAATAGAGTTAGATTAAAATTGTTAACCAATATAAAATTTTTACATATATTATGGTTGACTTGACATTGGGATACCTGTAACTTTACACGTATTATGGTTGAAATGAAACTTGCGGAATGGTTGGTTTTGTGCTCGTACCAGAACTTGCCGTAGAACAATAAAATCTTGATAGTACATTTCATGCAAGATTATTATACTCCTCCCCTTCAAGAAAACACTCCACCGGTATGGCTTCAACCTCTTCCCATTGTTGGCAAGGACCAGTCTTCTTCACCATCTCTGTAGTCCTTGCATTTCTTGCTATCAACACCGCATTGCATTCTCCTTCCAATTCCAACTACGCTGCAGTAGCTCCTACAACAACACCTATTAGCCTCCAACACTCGCTCCACGCCTCAGCAGCCCTAAGGAAATATGGGTTCAATTTCATGGCCAACTTTCTCATGATTTCTCCCGAAATCTTCTTCGCTTCTCCAAATTCCACCATCTTTGCCATTAAAGATTCAGCTTTCACCAACACTTCTCTCCCTCTCCACCTCTTTAAGCGTTTGTTACAGCACCATGTCTCTCCTTTGAGACTTTCCATGGACGATCTTTTAAAGAATCCTCAAGGTTGCTACTTCCCTACTCTTGTTCCTGGAAAGAATGTTGCTTTAACCAAGGTTGTTAATAGTGAGAGACGGGTAGAGATCAATCATGTACTTTTGTCCAACCCCGATATATTTCTTGAAGAGCATATCGCAGTTCATGGTGTTCTTCGACCATTTTCTACTTTGGATACTCAAGATTCCTACAAGGGTTTAGACCCCGTTCAAGCTTCAATATGTGACGCCAATTCTACTCCTGTTTTCGATGCTAATGACCCTAAGAACATGGTTGATTGGACCAGGATCGTCCGTGTGCTGAGCTCTAATGGATTCGTGTCATTTGCAATAGGATTGAATTCTGTTCTTCAAGAGATTCTCGAACATCATAGAAACTTAACTTCTCTAACCATTTTCACACCCAGAGAATTTACCTTTATGGTTGCCTCTTCACCAATCTTGGAGAGGATCCTGAGGTTTCATATACTGCCTCAAAGACTGACGTACCTGGAACTCGTCTCATTGCCAGATAAAGCTTCGTTAAGGACACTGCTTCCTGAGCATGACCTTCATGTTACTGAAAATGCTAACGAAACAGGACGGTTGGCTATTAACAGAGTGGAGATTGTGGCACCAGAGATCTTGAAATCCAAGAAGTTCATAGTTCATGGGATTTCTCAAGCCTTTATGCTGGATGAGATCAATAATGCATTGACGTAGTGGTTTCTCACAAATGGTTGGCAGCATATTTGTATAGCTTCCTGCCACCTGCAATTGTACACTATTCATACATATGGCCCAGTCACATAAGAGGCTGGAACACTTATTGCTCTTTCGGTTGATTTTTTTATTTTGGCTTGCGGCATCACCTTCATCTTGCTTTCTGTTTCAAGTTCGTGCTCCAATTCCTATTTCCATCTCTTCAGTTTCTTACAAAAGCTAATAGACAGGGTACTTGATTCAGGCTGCGCATCAACTATAACACCGACTTTCTTCTTTTTGTTTCAAGCTGTTCTTTCCAGCTCCTCTGCTTCTCAGTAAAACTAATACTTAAACTACTTTATTTTGAAGGCTTCCCGCATCATCTCTAGTTCTTGTTCCATCTCCTCTGTTTCTCAGAAAAACCAACACTAGTACTCGAGCTACTCCATTCGGCGTCCTCCCGCATTTTTTCTTAGGTCTTGTTCCAACTCTTTTATCTCTTCTGTTCCTTAGAAAGCTAACACTTGACTAAGGATGATCATCAACCAGAAGATTGGCTTACCACAACATCAACCAGTAGGGCTCCTTAATAACACCCTGCATTTGGTTTTGAAACTGAATTTGAGTTTGGACTCTAGTTCCCTTGAGTTCTCAAAGGAATCAGCAGCAAGAAGAGAGAAACAGGAGAAATAAGTAAAATTAACCAATACTTACTATCTTATATAATTCCATAAGATACACTTCTCTGGGATCGGAATGAATGTGTATTTTATATTA
>JAOSBL010000009.1:2421169-2435089 GCA_027568915.1 Erythroxylum roraimae
TGGGTGAGGCCACGACTCGAACCCATGACCTCAAGGTTTTGTTCCACTTAAGTGGACGCCTCTCACCATTGAGCCACGCCGCAGTATAACCTGCAAACACCTACGGGGTGGGGTGTGGGGTGTGGGGTCCAACAATGAGACAATGTTCATTCTCCATTTGTATACTCTATCATGTCTCCTCTTGTTGTAATCTTCTTCTTCTTCGTGTTCCATGAATCACTAGAGTGTGGAAATTGAGAAGATGACTTCAATGAACATGCTTTCGGGTCATGTTAGTTCCTTTACTTCTGAAATGTACCTATAATCAAATATGAGCTAAAGTGAGTATCCTAAACATTGTTAAGGCATTAATCACTAAATGTAACATATCAAATGAATCAAAATTTAAACACATATTACTAAGATAAAGAAACCAACAACAATAAAGGAAAAAAAACACAAAATAAAATAACTCATTCTTATGGATTTTGAAATCTTGAAGTCTTCATTTGATTATTGATGGAAATCTTGAAATCCTTTCTTTTCTCTTCAGATTTACTCTCTTCTTATCTAAAGATGCTTTAAATCTTCTCCTCAATGATGTGTTTCCGTCTAATTCCAAAGCTTTCTCTTTTATATGAGAAAAATACAAACCTATAGTGGTCCTGTTTTGCTCTCCCCATAGCCAACTCATTATTTACAAAAAAAAAAGAAGAAGTCTACATGGATACCCAATATAAACCATGTTAGACCTAGATTCCTTCACCACGTATACAAGTTTAATGTGATATTAAGTTCTAGGCTATGTTTACGAGTCCTTTTAAATTCATTCCAAAATTCACTCTAAATCGGTTCTAACTAGCTTGAATTTTTTATTTCTTCATTAGAGAGATAAAACAAGGTCTGTAAATAAAATATAAGTCACATTAAGTACTAAATCCAATTCAAAATGTCTAAACATAAGAAAATGCTCTCAAAAGCAAGTTAAAGATATATTCTACTTAGCATTTATTAAATTCTCCCACACATAAGCATTTGCTTGTTCTAAAAAAAATCAGTTTCATTTCTCTTAACTTAAATAGGTGGCAACTCTAAGAAAGAATTTAACAAATTAGTAATCACATCAATCAAAATTCTACATTATTCATTCAAGTGCAAAGTTTATAGTATTATTGAGCATTTAGCTTCCTACATCAATTTATAAATTAATTAACTCCACAATCCTTTAAACTTTAACTTAATCCACAAAATTCAACTGAATTTATCAAGTGAACAAATATGGGAAAGATTATTAAGCATTTTCATAACCCATATTGAATGAAAAAAAATTTGACTTTAAATTAACAACAGAGCATTTGGAAGCCTGCTTGAATAATTACCTAACCTTTTAATAAGAGAGTAAACACCGTGTCTTGAACACTCTTGATTTCTCAATTAGGACACCGTTTCAAATAGTTACTAGCATCACTCTTTAACTTTAACTTTTTTACTTGGTTTAAAGTCAATGAAGTAGATTTATTTTATACTAATTTATTCACATTGTTATTTTAGTGGAATACTGAAATTATAAAATAATGCACTTTTAACTCAATTGTTAGTCCAAATTTAAAAAAAGTATCATAGTACAAATCAAGTAACTATTTTCAAAATTAATAAAGTAAATTGAAATTAATGTAATCAATAATCCATGTGACTATTTGCCTAAATAAATTAAATAAAAATAAACAATTTATAATGAATTATATCAAATATGTTCTTTTAAAGTTAAAAGTTTTTCCAAAATTGTTCACATGTAAACTAATTATAACAAAATTAATAGGCACAACAAATTAATTCCCTTATTTACAATTTAATTGTACATTTTTCTTAATGTACACAAGATTTGATATAGGAATAAGAAAAAAAGTAGAAAAGAAGGGATAAGAAGAAAACTAGGATAACTTATACTCTGATTTCAATAAAAGGCTTTTTATCTATAGTTTCAGAAGTACGAACTAGCAGTGGTTATCATGATCCAACAATAAGGACTTTAGAAAAACACTTGAATCCATAACTTTAAATTGTTTTTTTTTTTCTTAAAACACATGCAACGAAAATCAATCATCATACCAAAAAATAAATAAAACTAATGCTAAAGCTTCCTAAAGCTACTCAATTGAAATAAAAAACACCCAAATCATTGGGTTGCCTCCTAAAACGCAATTCTCTATCAATTGCTTAGCTAGACTCCTTACTTATTTCCAAATTATTGGCTTATTAGATTCATACTCTAGTATAATAAGGATATTTATTTCCTTTTCTTCTCCTTGCATAAAACAAGTCTCTATTCGATCTTGTGTGATTATTTCTTATATAACATAAGAAATGTTAATACCAATAACATATGCAAAGAAATAAGTATCATCGTTATAATGGGATGTCTTATGATTTATAATATCCTAATCATTATCCTCAACCCTTGGGATCAATATCCTATCACACACATTTATCATGACTTTAGAAGTACATAGGAAAATGTTGTCCTAAGATCAAAGGAATCTCTACATCATCCACCGTATCCATAATCACAAAATCAATAGAAAAGTTGAATTTATCTGCCCTAACCAAAACATCTTCTTTAATGCCCCTAAGATAATTAACCTATTTACTAATTAAATGCTCATCCTAGTTGGTTTAGGTTCATTCAATTCTAACCTCTTAAATATATTTTATGGCATTGAATTAATACCAGTTTGTAAGTTTGGTAATGCTATTTCAATTAACAAAATAGTAATATTACAACCAATTGTAAAACTTCCTAAATTTCTAATTTTTCCGGGGCAGATTATTTTGTAATATAATAAAGCACTTAAAGTAACTGTTGACAATTCCTCGGGCCTTTTATTGTTAGAAAGTAGATCCTTTAAGTGCTTGGCATAATTTGTAATTTGTGATAGAGTTTTAATAAAAGAAATATTAAGATGTAATTGTGTAAAAAAAATCTAAAAACTTACCAAATTTATCTTCCTTTTCGTTTATCTCAAGTCATCATAGGTATGAAATTTTTTGTTTGTGCTCTTTGATAACTTTCTTCCTTGGCTACTTCTCTTTCTCTTTCTTCTCCTTCTTCTCATCTTCTCCTTCTTCTCATCTTCATTTCTTGCACAACCACCTTTTTCTCTTTAACTTTCAACTCCTTTCCACTCCTCAAAGTCACTACATTCCTTTGTTCCCTAGGTTTATCTTAATGTTGCTAGGTAGCATACCTGGCCACCTTTTGATTAACTTATTCTTATGCTTATAAGAATTTATCAATGTTGAACCATAAGTACGTGTAGCTCTAGCTAGCACAGGTAAGCATGGATCAATCCTAAGAGGTATGTCAGTACTAGTATTAACCCTTTTCCTATTATCTAACCATTGAATCAGATTGTGAATTTAATTGCAAATTAAATGAAACAAATTAAACTAAGATTAAAAAAATATTGAACTCAAACAGGAGAAAATACTATGAAAAGTCAATACCAAATAAATAGTACCTAGGTGATGAATCCCCTAAAATTTCTTAGTTATTAACCATTTATCATGCAATTGAATTATTGATTATTGGATAGTGGAATTTCTTATCTTATGTTAATACCTTTCTTAAGACTATTAATAACTAATCCCTCGGTTGATTAACTAAAATTTCTCTATAGTTAAAATCCCAAGGTTGCATTATTGATTCGTGAATTTCACTATCAGGTTTGACCATAATCTAGAAGATTTATATCAACCTATCTCTAGGTTTGCATGCAACTCTTTCCAATTATGATAAATCTATTCACACAAAAGGATTTATTAATCTCAACCATATGAAATCAAATCTTGAAATAATATTTTGGATACATTAGAACAGGAATATAATGCATAATTGAATCTCAATAAATCAATTAATAAAATTGCATTAAAATAAATGATCATATCATATTGTTATCATAACTTAGGGTTAATCCCATCTAGGCACTAATCAAATTAGTTACTAGTCATAAAAAGCAAAACCAAATATGTAGAAGAACAAATAGAAAACAAAGAAATCATTTCCAAAATCTCCCTTTTTTCTCTAATGAATCTTCTTGTAATTTGGATTGAATGAAGCTCTCTATCGAATCTTATATCGTAATCTTTGTGTTTTCCTTGTCCTCTTATCAAAATGTCACTTCTCTATGTCTTTTATGACTTAAAAAATGCTCTAAAACTCGCCTCCTCTTTATGTTCCTCCATTAATGTCCTTTTATAGTAAAAACTAAGGTTTCTGAGATATACATAGTCAATGTATACAATTATGTAAATGATCGTATATCTCCAAAAACACCTAAATTTGCGATTTTACACAGACATAGAGACTTATATGGGCAACATACACAGCTGTGTATATCAACATACACGGGCATATAACTTCACACAACTAAAAACAATACTCTTCAAATATCCACATGTTTACAAAGACTTACACATTCATTACATATGATTGGGTAGGTCCTCACTTGTTTTAGATTTTTCTTCCATGCCATGATTTCATCTGAATTCTTCTTCTTTTGGTCATAAAGTCAATTATCACTTGCCAAGACTTGAAGTGAATTAAGTAGCAAAAATACTATAAAACTATTAAATAATAAGCAAAACACATTAAATAAGGGTATATAAATATAGTCATACAATCATTTATCAAAGATCTCCATACTTAAGCTTTTTCTTGTCTTAGCAAATCATAATCTATTTTGATTAGTTTCTTTGAAATCTCCAAGTGTTTTAGAAACTGCATTTTATTCAACAATAAAAAACTGACCATTTCAAAGTAACAGTGTCCATAAATTTTTAATATGATTTATATGTAAATTAGGCCAACTTGTTCGACTATAATAATATATTTTCTTGTTTAAGGAGTTCCTGGTGATTTTTGTAAGAAACTCAGGATAAGTTATTAGTTGTAAGTAGTAAATATAATAGGAAGAATAGTAGGGTTATAACTTTCACTACCAAGATTAGAGAGGAAATGTTAATCCATGTTTTGTCTCTTTCCTTAGAATCATGTATGCTTACCAGAAGACTCATTTAAATATCAATTTATGGTCCCCTGCTGCACGCACTGAGCTGTTGATGACATTTAGTAAAATACTTCATTCCTGTACTTACACATTCCAACTTGAGAACCTGCAAGTAAAATTTCCACTTGCACTGTAAAAAACGGAAACTGGAATATTTTCCTAAGGAGGTCGAATAGACTCATCAGCTTGTTTTCTTCTGACAATTGGGGAGAAAGAGTCAGGAGAGAAAAGGAACTCCAGAAGATCGTTAATGTTAATGGTATTTTAGCCTCAAGCATTGAAGTCGATAACTCCAAATCGTTAAGAGGACATGTTGACAGAATTTTAATACTAAACATGTACGTACGTGGAGATGGAGAGAGTGATACCCTTTTAGATGTAAAAAAACCATAGGAAGTCGTCGATGATATGTCATGATGCAATATATGATTCGAGTTTCATGGACCGTACATTCATATTATTGATGTCATCGAAGAAGTTTCAACAATCCTGCGATAGGGTAACAACAGCATCCTACCCGAAATGAAGTCCGTAATATGCCACAGAATGATGGGCTGCCTTAAGAATGAAGATTACCGTACAAGTTGAACTTGTTGACAACCGTTTGCTAAATCAGATAAGTATCACCCACACCCCTATCCGACAAGACCTGAGTAGCATTTTAACTGAGTTGTTTTCCTCCAGGATTTAATCCCAGGTGTTGTTTCAGCATCAAAACCACACAGCACTCACCTCTGTAAACCATTCTAAAATATGTTCACACATTTGTTTGTGCGTCCAGAAAATGGCGAACAAAAGATGGCTCCATTCTCGTAAAATGCAAGTGCTTCCTCCTGTATTTTAGTACTAACTAAGCCAATATCTCCCGAAATATGGAAGAACAGGTTGAGGGTTCGATTCGTGTAAATTACATAATAATATATGCTCTCGTTTTTGTGAGGAAATAATGCTTGCAAAATGTTAAATCAATGGAAAACCTTCCAAACAGTTACACAGGAATATTTACCCGTTTCAACCAAGCTTAACATGCAAGCACAAGTACACCAGTCTAATTCTGGGCCACAAGAGTCAGTTTAAAGGAACATTACGACTTCACATAATTCACTGCAAGTTCCAACAAAGCACTACCACCCAAATGAAATGATAAAACGTCCAACCACTGAACAACTATGAAGATGCCAGCACCTGATAGAAAGAGAGAAACCCAATTTCAAGTTATGTCAAGGCACTTCAAGAGACTCATCTGAAGCACATGACAGTCCAATCAATTTGAATGGATAAAATATACATTCATTCCAAGTTTTCAAAGCCAAAATACAGTATCCTTGAGAGATAATCAAAGAGGTATAAGACTAACCACTTTATTCTGTTTTATTTTCTTCGTCCTTTTCCTCAACCGTTTTCCAGACGACATCTCTCAGTCCAGTTGAGAGGTTCTTGTAAAACTGTAATTTGGGCCAAATATCAGCAAAAAGAGATTTCAGAATGATATGCAAATGAAAACTATATAGCATATATAAGGACTTCATCATAAACCTAATTAATTTTCATCTGCCACTCCCGTGTCTAAATGTGGATAAGCAGACAAAATATTAACTTTCCAGCAGACCAAGCATAAAGCACCTAAAACTTAATAGTATTTTAACTCTGCCTTGTTATGAAGTTAATTATTAAGCAATGAACATTTTTCCATGAAGTTTTTGGTCCAAAAGATCATTAAAATTTCCCCAACATGCCGACTGATGTACAACAAACATTATCCTTTTCCTTTTGCACCTAAGTAATGGTATGCTCATCATAACAAAGTACACCTGCAAGAACATGGGATAAGGTGATATCACTACTAATTAAGATAATACTATATTATAAATCTATTAAGAAAAGTTAACACACCAAACCACTGGCTGCACAATATCCGTGATCCACATAATTAATGTAAAACGGATATAAAACACAGAGCCTTCTAAATATGATCATTACCTGGATTCATTTAATTACATACCCAACGCCTAAATAAATATCATACCTTGTGAAATTCCAGGGTATCTCCACCAGACTTGCGAAGTTCAACCATGTAAAGTGAAGGAGCCACTTCAAAGATCTAAATAGATAGAAGATATCATAAAAATCAGACTTAAAATACTACAAAATAATGCAAAGCAGAAATATATGTTGACAGGAATCCTGAAACCATACTTCTGTTGCAACAGATAAATGACCCTTACGTCCAGTCTTCTCGCCTTGAAGCTTCATCTAACGCACAAGCACAATAACAGTTCTATTAGAGAATAATTCAGTATTTGAGTGACAATGCAAAATGAAGTTAAAGACAATTTTGTGAAGCTAACTCCCGATCAAAATCAACAGGAGTCTACCATGAAGGAAGTACAGTTTAATCAGTAAAGATGTGACAATTATTTGGAAAGAGGAAGACCATAGTCAATTTCATTAAAATTACATCTCAACCACTCTTGCACAAGACGAGACGTTATCACACCTTGAATTTATTTTTCTTTATTTCAAAACCCAAAGGGACTGCAGTTTCTTCAATTTTTGAGATGATCTCATTAGGAGAATGTTTGGAGGTGAATCTGGTTTCCCGCTTGACAAGTCCCTGCTTGCAAAAGTAAAAACTCTGTCAGGTGCATAAAAGTATGACTACATATCCACTGAGGATTGACATGACTACATATCCTCTGAGGATTGCAGTTTGTCAAACCATGGATCAGAAGACAACATAGCAATACAGTAACCATTCTTGAACACTTCTCAGCAATTATGTCACACAGATGTATCAAAAATATCACTTGAGAAATAAATATCAAATGACTAACAAAAATAAAGGTGGTGTTATCCAGTTCTTTTAGATGACATACAGGCGCCAAGTGGCTGATCTAAATATATCAGAAGTATCAAACACTCCTTCATAAATTGGGAAGGTCTTAGATCACACAAATACGTAGATATGTTGGGTCAGCCTTTTTGTCCCAGCCAAAAAGAACAATTTGTGCAGAACATACCATTTGCTTCTCAAAGAGAGTACTCAGGTTAAGACCCTGTGATGTTGATATGAGTTCAAATGCATTCATAGTCACAGGATTCACAGGTCCTTCGTCTCGCCTCTCCACAACAAGGTTTCCAGGATCCTATTCACCAAGAGGATTGTCAAGCAATCAACAGCCTGCAGTGTCTAGAGGAGGAAGATGCATGATACACAAACACAAAATTCTTACCCCTGACTCATTGAAAATAGAGTCGACATCGTCAAGAATAACATCAGGTTGTTCAAAAGTAGGTGGCTTATATCCTTTCTTGAACCATTCATTTTCAATAACCTCTGCGGTGGTTATGCGCTGTTTCATTCCATCATCTTACTTAACAATAAAAAAGAATGCAAATATTCTTCCGAAAGAAAGAACAATTAAAACTATGTGTGACACTGAACATACAGTTGCAGGAACAGGGTCAAGAATCCTTTTGATTAATTTCTTTGCACTTGAAGAGAACCACGGAGGACAGGTGAAATCAGCCTTATTTATCTGCAATCACACAGGAAAGGCAATTAGATTTATTTAACGAAAGATGTTTTGAATCTGCAGAAGCAAAATATTAGAAATCACAAGGGAATTATATTAGTTTTGCCTCAATGACATGCAGTAATCAAGAACATGACTTGATAAAATAAGAGATAAGCAGCAATCTGGTAACATCAAATATCTCATATCCACAAGGTCAAGACTATCAGATAACGAAAATATTCGGCATGCTCATACTATTCATTCACATCCTTAGAAAGAGCCAAAAAAAAATCTTGAATATTGACAGCTCAATTACGACATGAAACTGGGAATACTTGGGTATGTTTGTAGCTGTGGAGTTTTTTTTTCCCTATTTTCTATCATCTATCTCCTTTTAATTTCCCTATATTCCTTTTCCACTAAAAAATTAGAGAAAAAGTCCAATTTATTCAATAAAGTTAATTTATATTTTATGCAGTTGCACAATTAATAGAATTTGATTTATGAAAAATTTTGTAGATTAAAATGGAAAATATGATAACTAAGGTTGTATAAAGAAGATCTGAACAGAAAGCACCATAATTTCTTCTTCCTAAAAGAATTTCTGGAAAATTAATCAGTGTTCTATAATTGAGACCCTCACTAATACTACACCCCTAGTATTGCTATATTCCATTAAATTTGCACTGAGGTAATAATTTAAAATTCCCTTTCTAAACATATTTAGTAATGGAGCAAGAGAACTTCCTGAAACAAAAAATCTTACTGACAATTAAGATCACCTGATTAGGAAAAAGCTGATCCTAGGAATCAATGTCACGTATCACCAACACATTGCTTATCTTTTTATTTCACCTTATTCAAAAACACATGCAATACAGAATATGTAAACGTGTACGTGTGGGTGGCTAAATGAGTATAACTAAAAGAAGAAAGACTACCTTTTTGTACAGTTGCATAAGGTTGGAATCTTCAAAAGGCAAGTATCCAGCCATTAAGACATAAAGGATGACACCGCATGACCATAAGTCTGCTTTAGCTCCATCATAACCTTTATTGTTGATCACCTAGAGTAAAAGATATATAAAATGCCACGGAAACATGCTGAAAAGTTGGCAACTAAAGAAATAAAACTATATATAAAATGTCCAAGAACCTCAGGGGCAACATAATTTGGCGTTCCACATGTCGTGTGAAGCAACCCATCTTCCTAAATGGTAAACAAAAACAAACAGCTATCAATTACACTAAGAACCAAAAAAAATATTGAAAAATGTCACCAAGGTTCTGTCTGTCAGCTAATAGGATGCTGATTAATGCAATTCACAAGTTATTTCAGTTAAGAAGCCATCATACTCACTCGAACTTGCTGGGGTAGTGCACTCAACCCAAAATCTGAAACTTTAAGAACTCCACTGGCATCCAATAAAAGATTCTCAGGCTGTTGTTAGGAAAAGAAATTCAAGAACTCTATTAGCATCCAGTAGCAACTCGAAGATTGATATTTTAAACCAATTAACCTTGCTCCTTGGTAGCATCACAACATTAATGTCTCACAACTACAGCTCTAAGGCAATGCAAGAGCTGAATTTTTCACTTGGACAAGGTGAAAATTGAAACAAAATGCACACCTTTAGGTCTCTATGATACACCCCTCTACTATGGCAGTAATCCACAGCATTAATAAGCTGCTGAAAGTACTTTCTTGCTTCATCTTCTTTGAACCTCCCTTTACTTGCCTGATTCAGAAAGAATAGGAAAATCAAACAATTTATTTGGCTCAGGTGAAATCATGCAAGATGATTTGGAAATATTGGGCTTACAATTTTGTCAAAAAGTTCACCACCAGTCACAAATTCAAGAACAATATATATCTTCGTCTTGCTCGCCATCACCTATAATATGACACCATTATTGTGACTGCGAATTATGAAGTGATAGACAAATGAATACATTAAGTATCAAAATTGTCACAAGGATAATCTAAGTCTACAAAAAGCTAACATATAAACATAAAGAGAATTTGCATTGCAGAATATCAATGAGGCTAAGCAATAAGGGAACAAGAAATGATAATAGATCAAGCATATGAAGATCTACCGCTATTTCATTCTAACCTCATACATGCGGATGACATTTGGGTGTCTAATTAGTTTCATTGTTGAAATTTCACGCTTAATCTGCAAAATGGAAACAACAGGAAGAACATGCAATTGCTTAACTGAAGAGGTTAGTGATTAGATTGTCAAGCAGCTATTTTCATCAAGATTAAAAGCACCTTGAGTATTATAATATTGCTGAAGCATGCAAAGATCCACTCCTTAAAAATTAAGTAAATAATTACATTTAGCAGCCGCTTCAAAGTTAATTCTTGTCATTTACATTACACTTGCAGATCGTGAGAAAAGGAGTTGAGTGGAGCAGCATATGTCTCAAAGTAACAAAAATGGTTACAGGAAAGACAGAAAAACAAATCTCGCACAATCATGATAAAAAAATAAAGGAAAAAGGAAAAGGAAATAAATCATAAATCTGTAATTCCTACTATACGGTAACACGACCATTGCTCACTATACTTCAATAGAAGTAACTAATCCTAATTTACATCTTGTAAAGCATTTCTTCTCAGAGAATATGAATGGTTTGAATTCTTGAGGGGTTCGGTTGATCAGGATATTCTTTCAGGTTTTCTTTTCATTTTATCTGGGGGTTTATTGAGGATTATTACTCCTCCAGAAGGCAGTTACATTTCAGTATCCAAGTTAGATAACTCGGCATTGAAATTTTACATCTTAGAAAGAGACCCTCGCTCAATACTTTGACCATCCAATTTGACCGAGTACTAGATTAATCTGTTCAAATTATCATGCTTTACCCATCAAAATCAGCTTCCTTTTTCCTTATGAGCTACACCGCACAATAACAGAAGCAGGGTGTAGCTCAGTTGGTTCCGGAGGGGCAGATTTGCCACAAGAATAACAGGAATACCACTACAAAAATACTGGAATTAAAAAATCCAACAGTAAATGAACAACCCAACCAGAACAAATGAATAAATTTAAATAAATTATCTCCATAATCACAAAACGACATTTCTGTCCCCTGCAACCGTTGCCTTGTTACCTTTTTCCAGTAAATTACAAAACAACAAAAGATCAAAACTTGCTACTCATTACAATTTTTGGGCACCCAAACAGATCCACTTTCAATCAAGAAAACAGTCCCAGATACCAAAAAAAATATATATATATATACTACCTGAGCGATCATCTTGTGTTTGAGGACCTTCTCTTTATCAAGAATTTTAATGGCCACATTCTCTCCAGTCTCTATGTTCCTCGCGAACTTCACCTTCGCGAAGGTTCCTTCACCGATTGTCCTCCCAAGCTCGTATCTTCCCACTCTGGTCCTGCTACCACCACCTGTACCACCACTTCCTCTTGAGGCCATTTTTTCTCCACCTCTGTTTTCTGTTTTTCTTCTCTATGAAAAAGAATCTTTTTTGCAGCTCCACAAGCCTCTAAATGACCGATCAAGATCTCTTCTTTTTACAGGGTTGCCATACCTGAGACTTTTCCACACTCATCTTCACTGTTTAATTTATATTTATCAATCAAACAACAGCAAAACACAATCAAACTTAAAACTAAACCCCAACTGCGAAAATTAAGGAACAATAATATATTCAGAAGTAAATAAGGAAGGAAAATTGGAGGCGATGGAAAGGGAAGACAAAATCGGGATGAGACAGATAACCCATGACAAATCAACGCGCCCCTAATTTGACGGAAACGAGATAAATCAAAGTGCTTTTGGAACAAAGAAGGAGGTGGTGTATTTGTATTAGGAGATTTCAGGTTACGGATGGATCGATGTCGGTGTTTAAGGATGAACTAAACAGTAAATATGGATGAATGTTCCAGAGTTGAAAGGAGACTTTCTAAAGCGGAAAACAACAGAAGGTGATGGGTTTGTTTTATAGATGGTAGCAATCTTTGCCCTGACAGCAGTTATCCGGGGAAGGTCTCTACTTATTATTATTATTTTTTTCTGTATGGCTTGTTTATGAACAATAATTGTCAGTAACACTGCGTTTGGTTAGCGTCTCCAGTAGTTAGAGGCGGAACGGAACATAAATTTGAAGACGGAACGGAACAGAAACTGAGGACAATGAGCTGTTTGGTTTATGGTGGACAGAACAGAGAATCTTGTCTCTGTCTCCAGGACAGATGTGTTTGGTTGTAGAGGACAGAGACAGTATATAGTGTAAATGACGAATATGCCCCTAGGCTTTAATATGATTAGGATATGTAATTCAATGGTATTTTTATTATGAATGGTTTGTAATTCAATAGTTTATATTATTACGAGAATTATGTCTAATTAATAATATTATTATTATATAATTTGTATTTATTACGATTCAAATATATTATTATATAATTTGTAATAATAATTATTCAAAGTACAGCAACACGTAGCCATATTTCAATTTAAGAATTTCTAATAGGCCATCATAATCGCAACAATGGGCCCACCATAAGTCAACTCTCCTGATGCAATCCAAAGAAGACGACCCATATTTCCATTGCCACGAACCATCTTTGATTTCTTCTTCAAGCTCGATTCTTCCCAGTTCCCATCTCTCTTTCATGTCTTCCCATGAGCAATCTATACGCAATCGTTCTATTCGACCTTGGATTGAAACAACATATTTTCACATCATTGGAACTTGGGAGATTGGCTTGTTGCTGGTTCTTTAGCTTTTCCCTTGGGAACTGATTTTCTTTCCTTGGAATTCAACTAACCGCAGGCCTATAAACAAGCTTCTCTTCCGGACATATGCTTAGATACATACAGAGGACTCCTCTTATGGTGAATTTACCAGTATAGGCTTAGATGCATACAGAGGATTCCTCTTATGGTGAATTTACCAGCTCTGACTGTTCCTGTAATGGAGATATTCTGACACCCTTTCGACAGACTTTTAGAAACACATGGCGACTTCTCATTTCTTGTAAATGGATTACCTATTTCAACATTCATCAGAATAAACTACTTGGTTCTATCATTGACGAACCTCGCTACCCTACCAGCAGAGTTCTGAAATTCGGACCAATCATCGAATCGGAGGTTTTATTGATCACTGGTTTGACCGGTTCAATCACCGGTCGAACCGGTCGAACCAGTGTGACGTCATAATAATGTAATAATTATATTTAATTATATATAATATTAAAAATATTTAAAAAATACCCAAAAATACCCAAAAAACCGGTCCGACCGGTCAATTGACCGGTTTTCACCGGTTCGAACTGGTCCAATTCAAGACCGGTTTTTTTGGGTTAACCGGACCG
>JAOSBL010000009.1:2436555-2450516 GCA_027568915.1 Erythroxylum roraimae
TTTCTAAAAGGAAACACCGTCATATTACAGAAACTGGCTTAACCCTACTTTCCCATGCCAATATGCCTCTCACTCTATGGCTTGAAGCCTTTTCCATAGTAGTTTACTTAATCAATAATCTTCCAACACCTCTTCTCCATAACAAATCACCATTTGAACTTCTATATCACAAATGTCCCAACTACCTTCTTTTAAAAACTTTTGGCTGCAGTTGCTACCCTTACCTACGGTATTACTCCAAGCACAAGCTTGATTTTCACACTACTAAATGTGTCTTCTTGGGGTATAGCCCTCTTCATCGAGGGTATAAGTGCCTCAGTCCAAATGGCGAGGTTTTTATCTCTCGTCATGTTGTTTTCAATGAATATGAGTTTCCTTATACTTCTCTTTTTCCTCCTAAATCTCCCTCAACTTCACCCTCTACAGACTTACCTCTCTCTGTTTTAGCTCCTACTGCCTATCCTCAGGTCTCATCTCAAAGCACTCCACTTTTAACAAGTTTGCTTGCCATACCTCCTTGCACTAGTAATCATTCTCAGGTAATTCCTTTCTCTCCCTCTCATATTCATTCTCCTCTCACTTCTACCTCTGCTTCCCCTGATCAACAGCCTACCTCCACTCTTCCTACACCACATCTTCAGCCTCATCTTGGTCCTACTCACCCTCCCCCACCCCAATATATCCACCCCATGCAGACTTGATCCAAACATGGCATCTTTAAGCCTAAAAGCTATTCTGCTAGTTTAACCTCTTGTCCTACCTCAGAACCTACCTCTGTCTCTTAGGCCCTTCAAGATCCTATATGGAAACAAGCCATGAGGGATGAAATCATTGCACTACACAACAATCGTACCTGGACCTTGGTTCCTTATGATCCTACCATGAATATCCTGGCTACTAAGTGGGTTTTTCGCACAAAATACAGAGCTGATGGGTCTGTGGACAAGTTTAAGGTACTCCTTGTTGCCAAGGGATTCAATCAAACCCCTGGCATTGACTATTCTGAGACATTCAATCCAGTAGTCAAAGCATCCACCATTAAGGTGGTTTTGTCCCTTGCAGTCTCACATAATTGGGACAACCAATAAATTGATGTCAACAATGCATTCCTCAATAGTGATTTGCAAGAGGTTGTCTACATCAGCCAACCTTAGGGTTTTGAAAGCTCCACTCACCCTGATCATGTTTGTTGCCTCTCCAAAGCCCTATACGGCTTGAAACAGGCTCTTAGAGCCTGGTTTCAAACTCCGAAGGCAGCTTTCAACACTTGGGGTTTTGTCAACTCCAAGTCCGACACCTCTCTCTATAGAAATAATGATTTACTTCTAATTGCCTTGGTTTATGTTGATGACATTCTCCTTACGGGGAACAATCCAGAGGCTATACAGGATCTTATTGCCAAGCTTCACTCTTAATTTGCTCTCACAACACTAGGCAGTCTCAATTTCTTTCTAGGGTTTGAGGTTTACCGTAATGAGACAAGGCTGTATCTCTTTTAGAGTCAGTATGTGCGAGACTTGCTTCACCATGCTAGTATGTCCTCTTCCAAGCCTTGTGCCACTCCCATCTCCACTGAGTCCAAGCTCTCGCTCCATGATGGTCTCCCCTTCTCGAACCCTTCGTTGTATCGAAGCTTAGTTAGGGCTCTTCAGTATCTCTGCAACACAAAACCCGACATCAGTTACTCAGTAAATAAATTGAGTCAATTTCTAATCAATCCATTAACTTCCTACTAGATTGCCCTAAAAAGGGTTCTTCGTTACCTTCAAGGGACTGTTGATTTAGGGCTTCACTTTTGGCCCTCCTCCTCTCCTCTTCAGCTTCACGCCTTTAGCGATTAGGACTGGGCTAGCTCGCCTGATGATCGGAAGTCCACCAGCGGTGGCTGTGTCTTCCTCGGGGGGAATCTTGTATACTGGAACTTGAAGAAACAGTCGATTGTGGCTCGCTCCAGTACTGAGGCAGAGTATCGGGCACTTTCACAGGTCTCCACTGAAATCATATAGCTCCCTTCCCTGCTCTCCGAACTCGGGTTCACCTCATCCCAAAAACCTATCATCTAGTGCGACAATAACATTGTCGGTCTTTAGCTCACAATCCAGTATTTCACTCCCGCACTCAACACTTTGAACTGGACATCCACTTTATTCAAGACAAGGTTTCAGATGGTGTTCTAAAGGTAAGGTATGTCAGTACCACAGATCAAGTCGCTGACTTACTCATGAAGCCCTTGATAGCCTCACGATTTTCCTATCTTATATCCAAACTCAACCTTATCCCAAATCCCAGGTCTCGTTTGAGAGGGGATGTAAGAGATCAATTGTCTTCGTGTACAGATAACAAAAAGAATACTGTAAGCCCAAGTCCCAGATCTAGATTCAGCTCCAACCCAAATATTCAGCTTCCTCACAATAAAAGAATGCACCTACAAGATATACAATAAATACCACAATTCTGGTGTAACAAACTTCAGCTATACAGACATACAAATCCCTGGATATATACTCAATCAATGAAAAGAAAAAGTGTGGCGATTACATAATAAAATTTGTTTTTCTTCTCACACATATGAATGCGTCGTCACCCACTTCAATTTAAAACTTGGTTTAATTTTTAACATTGCCTCCCTTAAACCAAATTTGCAGAGTTCAGCATTCCAAAGAGACAGGGAGCAATGGAGAAGGGTCTGGTGTCGGTGGACCGGTGGACGGAGGGAAGCCAAGCCTACTTTCTCACTCACCTCCACTCCGATCACACCAAGGGCCTGAGCTCCACCTGGTCTAGAGCTCCCATCTTCTGCTCTCGAATCACTGCCAAGCTATTTCCCTTCAAGTTCCCCGACTTCAACCTCTCTTTGCTTCGCGTCGTCGACGTCGGCTTCTGGTACTCCCTCTCTCTCGTCTTTCCATCCTCCACTTCCAGAACGGCCATTGAATTCATGCCCATTCACGCCCATCACTGCCCTGGTAAATTCATTGCTCGCCACCTGTTCGAACATTGTTCTACTTTATTGTAGTTGGTGTTGAATATTGGCAGGTGCGGTTATGTTTTTGTTTCGTGGGGATTTTGGGTGGATGCTTTACACTGGGGATTTTCGATGGGAGGCGAATAGCGAGAGGGCTCAATTGGGGAAAACAACTCTCCTAAATGCTCTCAAGGGTCATAGGCTTGATGTTCTTCACTTGGACAACACCTATTGCAATCCCTCCTATGACTTCCCGCCTCGAAGTGTTGCTGCTCAGCAGGTCTAGTTCCATAGAGCTTCTCTCTTTTAGCTTATTTCGTGGGCCTGGTGGTGTTTGTTCAGAACTGGAGTAAATTCTAAAAATACCAAAGAGAAGGTACACAAAGTCATCTGCTTCCTCTTGTTTTTGACAATAGGTGGTCGATATTATCGTTTCTCATCCTGAGCATCACATTATCATTGGCATTGACACCTTAGGAAAAGAAGAGCTACTGCTTTATATTTCACGTTTGCTTAAGACTAAGGTACGGCCACTACCGTCTTCTGTAAAAGAAGTTCAACTTCTCATCTGTCTTTTGCTTCAACAGTAGTTATAATGTGAAAGAGAAATCCAAATACCCTTATATTAATGTCTTGTTATTTACATTTGGTTCATTCTTATGTTTTCTTTTCTTCGCGAGACTCATCACTCTAGTAGACGTTGGCCAATTACCTGTGTGTTATTAGTTCAGTGATCCCTGTTCTAATTTTTTTGTTGTCTTCCGTAAAGATTTGGGTGTGGCCAGAACGTTTGCAGACTATGCATCTTCTTGGGTTCCATCACATGTTCACAACAAAAACTAGTCTAACTAGAATTCGAGCAGTGCCCCGTTACAGTTTTAGCATTGACACTTTAGAGGAGTTGAACAAAAAGCATCCAACAATAGGAATCATGCCATCTGGTGTTCCATGGTTGATGAAACCTTCAGATGGTGCTGACAATCTTTTTGGTTCTCTTTTAACCTCCCATTACAAAAAGAGGCAAGGAAGTACAAGTGGTAGGCTCCAGAATGGAAAATTCAAAGATAATATAAAACCTGTTGATGGGCGCCATCGATATATATATTCAGTTCCATACTCAGATCATTCTTGCTATGCTGAGTTACAAGAGTTTATTGAACTTGTCCAGCCAATCAGCATGAAAGGAATTGTGTCTTCATCTTGTTGTTATGTTGATCCTGTTTACTACTTTGGTCGTTTATGTGGCGGAAGCAAGCCTCTGCAGAGGCTTTCTGATAAGCAAGAAAAGGAAGATGGAAGTGAAAGAGTCTTAAGTGCTAAATCTATCAACACAGACAGAAAAAGGAAAACAGGAAAGGGTGGCTCAACCATAGGCTTATGATTCTAACCATGTACTGACTTTAAATGGCATGGCTGGTACCGCATAGTTCATATATGATTAGAACCATGTACTGACTTTAATTGAAACTAGCTGGTGGTCACTGCTCAAATGCGCAGTGAGATCTTCAAAATGATAATGCCAAGCTGAATTAAAATGTGCAAAATAGACTGTGAAACTTGTCAAGTGCTTATTTCTATCGACTTTAGCACACATAATCATCAAGAATTTCCCAAAAGTAAAGCACTATTTGTGGACCCTTTAATTTCGAATCATACTCTAGTGTTGGTGTAGAATTTGTTTGAGAAGAGGAATAAGAGGTTTCCTTTTAGGTTTAATAATTATCTAGAAGATGAGCAAGTATTCAATGAAGTGATTATGAGGGGATGGCTAAGCTATATTAGGGTTATAAGATGGATTTGTGTGTAAGGAAACTCCAGTCAATAAAGGAAGAATTAAAGGGGTTACGTTCTCATATTGTTCAAAGAGCTTTCAGGGTTGGAGTTTAATAAGAGCAAAAACTATCTAATCCTATCATTGAGTAATTAAAAATTAATTAATTAAACAGGTGTGATGATATACTTAATACACTTAATAATTATATTTAATTAAAAAAATTTAATCAATTAATTATATTTAAATTTTAATTAATTAATTAATCAATCACTTATGTGAAACTAAATCTCCTTCGGAGTGTGGGAAGGATTGAGGAGACCAAGATTCTTATGAAGGATTTCGAGGATCAGATTTTCTACTTCAAGTATGATGTTTTATCATATTTTGTTAAATTTTATTTAGATATTTATATAAAATTTTACGTTTGATGAAATTTAATAAAATAGACAGTTAAACAGTATAACCGGGTAACAAGAATAAAGAATTTAGCGTGAGGACTTCTGAGAGCTTGCTCTTTCCCAATTCGGTTTTGTTTTGGATTATCAAAAAATGTATAAACTTGAGTTTATCCTTAAATCGTCTGTGTGGCAATTGTGCGGACACAATTTCACCATTTGGCCACCAATGTGTCACAATGTGACAGTTGGATCACAATAGGTATTAGGTATCACAGTAGGCATTAGGTGGTGCTATCATTCCGACAATTCAGGAAAGAGAAGGCTCATTGGAGCCGGCCATTATTGACCCTTTACCTAATAAAATTGACCTCTTTTTTTTTTTAAAAAAAAACGTTGGCAAGTAGTCCGACGTATATTATTCATATTTAAAAATAAAACGTCCTATAGAAAATAAAGAGGGCATACCTTTCATTCAAAATCAAAAATAAAATTGACCGCTTTAGCAATTTTATGAGCAACCTAATTTGCTGATCTCTTAATAAAAGTAGTGGAAATAAACTAATGCTCGTGAAGAAGAGCTTTATAATCCTCAATAATCATCAAAAAATATGATGGAAAATTATGTATGGATGTCAGGAATTGAGTAATGATTTGACAATCCGTTTCTACGCAAATAGAAACATAAGAGAGACCTTTTATCTAGCTTAGGGCTTCTCGAAAACATAATACTTCAACGATTTGAGGAGCCTTCCATCCCGGTAAGATCATTAACTTGCCTGCACACTTTAGCCCTAATTAATGCTAAGTCAAAAGAATTTTTTCTTTTTCTTCAAGAATTCGCATGCATATTCATACCTCATTTTAGTATTAATCTGTAAATATTTTTTCAAAATCAGGAAGAATGTAGTTTCATCTTTAAAGAAAACTATCTTTATCTTCAAAAATAAAATTTTGAAGAGTATTTGAATAAAATTTTTATCAAAAGATTGTATTTTGATTTTTAAAAATTTTTAAGAAGATTTTAAAAACTAAGTTTAAGAAGGTTTGGATGATCTATAATGGGGTTAAGCTGAACTAACCTATTTGAATCTTAAAATTAGTACGTTTGATGTGTGAATACATTGATAATATAGCACATCGATCTACCTATGTGAGATATAGATTGACCAAATCCTTTTTTTTTTTTGGATACAAAGAGGAATTAAAACAACATTAAATCAAAGCTCTAGGGTACTCGGCGCCGAGCGCATCATGACGGAGAAGGTCCTGGATGCCAACAGGGGGCTCTAGAAGAATGTGGAACCCCAGACTGGGAGAGGCCGGCGAGACGCGCGAGAGAGTCTGCGCACTGATTTCCTGCTCGGAAAGTATGCTGAATAAGAGTCGTCCACTCCCAGTCCAACAGCTGCTGAATACCTGTCACCAAAGAAGAAACTTCTGTTAGCACTAAGGGTGGATCAGAGAGAATATTAATAACTTCGAGGGAGTCGGTTTCGACGATCACTCGGCGAAAGCCCAAGTCCCAGGCCAGGGTTAGGCCGGAGAACACTCCCCAGAGTTCAGCAGAGAGAGGCGAGCCCGCCGTGAGGCGTTGTGTGAACCCCCCTTGCCAGATCCCATTCCAGTCACGAATAAGCCCCCCAGCGGATGTCGTGGTGAAGCCCTGGGTCCAAGCACCATCTGAATTGACCTTGACCCAACCCCGTGCAGGCTTTGCCCAGCCCACGAAAGAGCCCACGAAAGGATTGACCAAATCCTTTACCTCGTGTGTTTTGTCTCTTTTGTACGTAAAAAAAGAAAGAAAGAAAGACATTGTAACCAAAGTTCCTTTTCACTTTTTAAAAGAAGAAAACTTTAGTGAAAAATCCTAAGTTTGGAGATTGGATGTAGGCTAAGATTATTAGTTGAACCAGCTCTCTCTATCCCCCAACTCTTTCACTTTCTTGCACTTGTTTAAGTGTCACATCATACAATATAATCACGTGGCCTTAGGTACTTCATTCATAAAATATTCAAAAATTTATAAGCATCTAAGGCTCCTCTTTTAAGTCCCCTTTTTATTTGCAGGAGTGATTGATAAACTCATTAAGAATATTGAAAAGGATGTGTCTTGGTATATGTTGTTTACTGATGAAATTGTTTTAGTTGATGAGACAAACAAAAAGGGTGTCAATGTCAAACTTTAACTTTGGAAGCGTAAGAGGCCCACTGATATGGAGATAAAGATTAGTTCAGAAGTTATATCACAAATGAGTATTTTAAGTACCTATGATTTATCATCCAGGGTAATGGAGAGATTGACGACGACATAGTTTACTGTATTAGATCAGAGTGACTTAAATGAAGAAGTACATCAAGAATTTTATATGCTAAGAAGATATCACTCAAGCTTAAAGGTAAATTCTACAAGGTGGAGTATTGGCCCATCAAACAATTGCATAGTCTTAAGCTAATGGTGGCAAAGATAAGGATGATCCGTTAGATATGCAACCTAACTAGAAGAGACAAGGTTAGGAATTTAATGGTAAGAGATGAATTAAAAGTGACTAATATTATTAGAAAATTAAGAGAGACATGCTTAGGTGGTATAGACATATTAAGAGGAGATAAGTATTTTACCTAATAAATCCCAATCTTTTTATCCTTTGGTATATATATATAGATATAGATATATAGGGAAGAATGAGCAAGATGTTCATATATAAGAGGGCTCATAATAATATATACTTAAAGTTACATATAAGGGCACAAATTAAGTAAAAGAAACAAAAGTATATGCTTAGGGTCATATTCTTTAACATTATAAATATTCTTAAAGGCCTAACCAAATTCTATACTAATGTTGATATGCGGAGAAAACTTCTTAGGCCTCTATCAAAGACATAGCAGGAAAAGGTGATCGATCTATAAGAAGTGAAAAACTTAAATACTTTGCCTTTGTTGTAGCTCATCGACTAACTCCTCATGTATAAGATGTGCTAAATAGAGATTGAAGAGGAATAGGTGGCTCCAAAGATAATGAACTTTGCCTTCAAAACATTGAAGTAAGAGATAAGTAATGAATGTGATTCACTTCTTCAGATGATAATGTTAAGGAGAATATTACTCTTCTCACTAGAAAGTTTAAGAAGTTGCTCCAAAAGAAAGGAATTCAAGAAGAGAAAGAGTGATATAAAGTGAAAATCCTTTAATATCATTTGATATAAATATAAGAAGCCAAGTTATTTGAAGTCCTAATCCCCTCTTCCCAATGATGATAAGGAGAATTGAAGAAAGTAAAAAGGAAGGAGAAGAGGGATCATAAGAAGAAGAAAGATCTTAAAGCTACTTGGCACAATTCTAATGAATTTGAAAGCAAGCAAACAATTAATAAAATGGCCTACATTTGCTTCATTGCCAATAATGATAATAAGATACCCTTTATCTCACTCATATAAAAATAATATTGACTTAACATATGAGGAGGTAGTATATTGTCTTAAGATTACAAGCATGAAAGGAAGAAATTTTCTTCTAAACATAAAGACTCAAAAGCTCTTAAAGGCATCTATAACTTAACAATGATAAGTTCAAAAGTCAATTTCACAGTATTAAGACATTTAAGAGTGATACTATTGACAACTGTGATGTAATTGTATTAATGCCTAAAAATGAGGCATTCAAAAAGGGAGATCAATGCCCTTGAAAACTCATTATTCAAATTCATCAAATAGAGAGAAGTTCAAGAGCATGTTGAGAGTCTAAAAAACTCTAATGGTAGGATATGAAATTTAGTAAACTTATAAGAATTGATTGAATCTTGAGACCATATTTCTAAATGGCAAACATTTGCATCATAAAGAGCCTTCGCCTACCATCATTATATTCCCAAAATCACAAAAAAGTGTCCATATTTTTTAAAAATGGATTGTTTTATGATTTAATCATGATCTTTATTCCAAATTGACCTAATGGTCACTCCTTGCTATTTTTGAAAAAGACAAAACTTTTCATTACTAACCATTTTTCATTCTCTCTAAAACATCCTCTCCATGATACCTTCTCATCATGTTAGCCTTTCATTTCCATTTCCCTTTTCTAGTACTTTGTCAAAAATAACACAATCTGATTTACTTACCAAATCCATTAAGATAAAATCAAACATAGTGTCAAATTCCAAGAAGCAGGAGATATAATAAATGAAAATCAAAAATAAAAGTTTAAGTACACGGTCATCTTAAGGATAATCCAATTAATTATTTTTTTAGTGTTATTTTTGTTTGTAATTATTATTTATTATTTAATCTTAAATTAGTTAGGTTAAACTGTTTTTGAATAATTACATAAAACTTCATTTCAGTCTTATTTATGAAAAGCTTAAACTAAATGATAATTTTATTATTAATTGGAATTTATATTCAATGTCTAAGTACTCATTATACGGTATAAATCAAAATAAATCTTTAAAATTGATCCTCTGTTTTATTTTACTTTGTTGCATTATATGCATTGGTGTGATTATATAGTCTAAGAGATAGAATGAGAAAGAGATAAGAGGCCAAAGACAAATTTGATAAAAGGATATTAAATTTCAAGTGAAATTACATGAGGAGTATATGTAGGTAATGATTTTTGGTGACCCAAAAAAAATACATATTTGCAATCTCTTTCCCTTACTCAATTTTACATTTTTTAATGCTTACTTGATTTAATTACTTAATTTAATATACCCACTAACATTGATTTGTCACAATTCACAACATTCCATTTAGTTCATAATCATATAAAAGACAATTGTATCCATTCCAATGTAAGCTACATACTCCACAATGTATGACTACTAGAAGAAAAATTTTAAAAATACTTTGATATTGCTAAGATTGAATATCTTATTTAATGAAATTTAAGATTTTTTTATAAATAAAGATATTTAATTAATAGAATAAGAAGTTCAACTGGTAAACATACAAGCTAAATTAGTCCTACAAGTTGAGTTAAGAACCCAATTTTGGTACACTAAAACCAAATCAAGATTAGCTAATAGAGTACCTTATAGAGGTGATAAAAGTTAAAATCTATAAGCTTTTATAACTTTAAATAAACTAGTTATCCAATTTCCAAGTTGTGACAATCCAAAAAAGGCAATACATAGTTATTTTTAATAGGAGAAGCTACCCCCTATCCATTGTAATAGCTCAGTTAGAATGTGCTCCCTGTTGTGCTCATTGCCTTTAAAGCATATGTTATTCCTTTCCATCCATATTATGTACATGCTTAATCTAAAAGCTATTATAATGACATCCTTATCTCTTTGGGTCATGTTCCTATCTGCATTTATCCATTCCAATATCTCATCATACTTGTAAATTCTATACTTAACTTGGTACGGAGACATAATGTTACTCGATATGATGCCTGTAAAGGTCCAGTTGAAAAATAGGTGCTATAGTGTTTTTGGTTGTCATTTACAAAAGAGACAAATGGATGGTAAGTTGAGCTAACTCAATCTATCAAGAGTTACAAGTATGTTCCTGATTAGCAACCATATGAATAAGGTTAGTTTTGGAAGCAAAGCAATGGTTTAGATTGAGTTGCTCCAACCTTACGTTGTCCCTCTCAATCTAAAGAGATTTGTACAAGATTTGTTTGGGAAAACTCCTGACTTATGCTCAAGTTAATGATAAATATCAATCTTCTGAGAATCCAAATTATAGTAAGGTAAGATATGTGCCACTTGAGGGGGAAAATTATCCTATTATTTATTGGTGATCCATATAGTGACCATGGAATGTACTAGATTACTATTTAGGATTTCAATCAACAATTTTGATTCAATGAAAGGATTAATTTTGCTCTAGTTATCATAGAAAATAGAAGTTGTTCTTCCATTCCTAATTATGTATACAAAATTCCTACTTAGGTGACTTCTTAGTTTTAGAATTGAAGAAACCATGAGGTAAAGGCTTAATAAAGACTTCCTAGAAGCTTTTTCCTTTTAAGAAATAGGTACAAATCCATCCTATCTGTAATGCATCTTTCTATCAGAATTCTCCATATTTTCTTCCTCATAAGCATGTTATTTGTTAAGTTAATACGAGTAGTACCTAGCCCTCTTCAATAAAGAGGTTTAAATACTTCATCCTGTCACACTGATGTGTTATATCTACTACCATTCTTTTAAGACCAAATGAAGGATCTCCTCATCTTCTCTATTTGCTTGGTTAGTTTCTTAGTCTCTTTATTATGATTAGAAGGCAAAAGTAAGTAGAGATGTTAAAACTCACTCCTTCACTTACTTTTAGACCTTCAAATTAAAACTCATTCCTTCACAATCACTTACTTGGGTCGGGTTGGGGGGGTCGACCCTTTTTGACATCTCTAAAAGTAAGTGAAGGAATGAGTTTTAATTTGAAGGTCTAAAATGGAGGAGGGCCAAGTACAAGTAGCTATGTGTTATGGATCGGTTAGTAGAATTAGGCGATTTTTGCTAGGATTGCTGGCCAAACTTGATAACTCATTGAAAGCTTAGAGAAAGGTCATCAAGACACTTGTTGATTTATCATATGCTTTAGAAAATGGAAGAAAATCATCAATAAAGGATAAGTTGAAAATCTCCAACTTCTTTTATTTAGATTGAAACCTAGTTAAAAACTTATGTAAGTATTGTTTGGCGTACATATTACTTGTCTAAACTTTCTTAATATATTAATTTTTAATTTATAAAGAGTTTTTAAAATTATATAAGCACTTAATTCACCCCTCTTGAATGTAATTCGTGATCAATATATCTAATTACATAATACTCTTATTTTGGTAGTCTTTTCTTTATAAATTCTTAATATGTCAAATAACCTTCTATATAAATATGAAGTGCAAGACATTTTTATACTTATTTTTGTTCTCTTACTCTATACCTCTTATCGGTTAACAATAAATTTTAACAAAAAATATTTTGTATAAATTTATCTTCAACTTTATAGTCATATCGTATATTAAAAATTTTAATTTATGTTGATTTATTGGATTAATTTATTTCACTTATATTCTAATATACTATCTAACAAAATATCACATATTTTTGTTGAAATTCTAATTATTCTTTACATTAGTTCTAAAATAATTAATTATGGTATAATAAAACTATTTCATTTGTTTTCAATGTCGAAATATTTTTAATTTTTGCAATTATTTAATTCTTCTTCTCATGTACCTATAAATAATAACATAAATCTTTTTGTAACACTAACACCTTTAGATTTTATTCAATACTTTCTCTTGTATTTTTTCACTTAATTTTAATTGTCACTATAGTAGTTATTCTTATTGTAATATATTTTTAATATTGCATACTTTCAATTATAATTATACTTTTATTAAGAAAAGCATAAAAATATGCATTGTTCATCGATATATTTTTATCAATAATTATGCATCATTTCTTAGTGTAAAAATCATTTAAGGCTTCGTGTCCCGATTCTCAAACTCACTTTACTTTGCATTCAAATATGGCTGTTTTGTAAAATGCTCTTGAATGAGATAAATCGAAAAGATTTATCGCTTGTATGTTATTATTTGATTTAGTAAATTTATTGTAATTTTTTTATACGGGAGGGTTTTTACGTCAAATCCACTGTACAATTGATCATCTTTATCCAAGTTACAACACGGTAGGAATGAATGGGTTGCTTTTACTTTCAAAGACGACTGCTTATTGCGGAAAGGTAAAAGTTTTGACTCCTTCTCCATACGTAAAAGACTTGTGAGATTTCCAGATGCTGCACAAATTCAAATATTGAAGTATCTAAATAATTCAAAAAAAAAAAAAGTTTATATACGACCGAACCGAGGCTTGAATCTTCTTCCGTGATGACCGATGACGACTCTTGCCTCTTGGACGGAGTCAAAGGGCCTGATGGTAATTGCAACTTCTTTTATGGGTTGTTTTCGTGGATTTAACGAGGATACAACGACACGACCGTGACAATTGGGTTTGGGGCACCCCACGGCCAGCATCAGATTTTCTTCTGTGGAAGACTGGAAGCGGTCCGTCACAGTCGCACTAATAATAAATTAATAACCTTTCTTTGTCTTTAGTCCTTTTTCATATTAGTCCTTTTTCATATGACAAGGTCAGAGGTGAGGTACTAATATTTTTATTAAAATTTTAAAATAGTTAAATCAAATTATAATATTTTAATAAAATCATATTTTTGTCAATTATCTACTAGATCAACATTAATATTGGTATACTATAAAATTATTATTTTTAATATTTATATGAATTTTGTTGTGTTAGGTAAAAATCATATTAATGTATATAAAAGTTACATTAATATTAAAACATAATTGAAGAAATTATAATTATATATCATCATCACACTCTCAGTCCGAAATCTTGCAATAAAGTGAGGTCTGGAGAGGTCTGATAGTACGCAACCTTATCCTTACACATCATCAGGGGCGAATCTAGAATTTTTTTTGAGTGGGGGCAAAATTTTAATAGGAATAAAATTTTATTTTTAACGGGGGCAAAATTTTAATGAGAGTAAAATTTTATTTTTTTTTATGGGGGCAAAACTTAAAATAATAATTTTTTTATAGGAAATCTATACTTGCCCCCACTGCCCTCATAGTAGATCTGCCCCTGCACATCATCATCATCATCACACTCAGTCCAAAGTCTCGTAATAAAGTGAGGTCTGGGAAGGTCTGATAGTACGCAGCCTTATTCTTACATAATAAAAAGGCTATTTTCGGTAAACTCACATACAGATGTGACAATAAAAAAAGTGACGCAGGTTAAAGAGTACATATATATATATATATGTATATATTTATATATATA
>JAOSBL010000009.1:2524618-2539830 GCA_027568915.1 Erythroxylum roraimae
ATTGTTGCACTTAACTCAACCTACTAAAAGCATAAACATGGACATCAATTAAATGCTTTTGCTACTGTATGATAATACTACTTTATGATAATAGTTATCATAAGAAGAAAAATGATTGCATGAATTTTCTTGCCTATATGAGATATGATAAAGACCATATGTATTTCTAGTTCATGCTTATGAATATTTGATACTGAATTTAGATTCAATATTATTATAATATTCAAATATGATAAGAAATAGATTGTTAAGAAAAAGTAGTTAATTCAATTTTATGCAAATAGTTTGTATATATTAGATCAAAGGAGACTTATGCTTAACATAAATGGCAAGAATACAAAGTTGGAAAACCAAGACTTTCCTTTTATACCATATTAGTTAAGTTAACATAAAGAGAATCATAAAGTTACATATAAGGATATATGTACCTTTTTAATTATGAATTGTATGAAACTTGTTAAGTTAAATAACCAAATTAAAATTTGATGAAAGAATGATGATGGTATTTAATTGTTAAATTTTTTGTATGTGATGTATTAGATGTAATAACAATTCATAAAAGAATAAAACTTATATTTCATTATATTACTACTGACTTTTTGTGATATAGTTATATGTATTAAATAAAATGTTGGTTTAAAAATTTGAAAATTGAAAATTTTTAAATTTAAGTAGAAATTAAGCATTGAGAATGCTAAAGCACTTCGACGAGATCATTGTGATAAGTTTTAAATTTTCAGTAATCTATAGATGACGAGATTCTCTAGTGAATTCCTTCACAACAAAATTCTATAAGAGTATGGATTTATGTAAGAAGGAAAATACAATATGAGATATTGTATGATACAATATTGTTTCTTCTATAGTTATGCCTAATATAATGACTTACCTTCAATAGTTCCAATTTAATCAATAAATAAGATTTCATATTAGATATGAAATGCTAAGTCTTTGAAAGAGTCAAAGTTAATAATTTAAGGATGTAATGTTTAGTTGAAACATGTATTATCCCTTAAGTTTAGAAATAAAATCGGTAATAAAAGGTTCTGAGATATCTAAAAAGGTTGGATATAATCTTACAGATTTATTGAACAAAGTGTTTGTTTTAATGTATGATTATAGGATAATGGTTCTCAAGATAAGTAGTAAGAGTAAGATGAAATTAGAAAAGTTCAAATCCCATGACAATACGTCCAATTAGAACTAGTGCCTTTATTGATATATTTGATGTATAGTTAAGGCTACAAGATGTTGAAAGATTTACTTTCATGATAAATTCAAAGAGTTTGTTTTGGAGGTGATTGTGAATCTATCATGTTTACAAGAAGGTTAGTAGGAGCATAATTATCCTCTTTAGTGCGAGTATGTGGAGATATATTACTCATAGAGAACAACAATTCTAACTTTTAATTGTCAAAAACATAATTGTCTAAGAACAACTCTTGTTAGATATGAAAAGGTAACAACTTAATTCTAAAAATTAGATCTATAGAGATAGATTGAAAGTTGTTCACCTTTTCTAAGTCCAAGTACATAGATAATGTATTAAAGATGTTTAATATTTGAGATACCAGATACTTGTGAAGTTTTAAAGATATTATTCTATGTATGAGTTGATATTTGAGCTCAAGGAGATAAAGATATAACTGTAGAAGTAAATCTTAATTAAGGTCTATTTACGTAAAACAATATCTTTCAAGATTGGAAAGGTACAAATATAGCAATGGTTGCTAATTAAGCTATAATACATTTTTCATTTAATGGAAATGATTAATTGAATCAATAAGTTCTTTATTGAATTTGATATAGTTCCTTGCATTGTTTAAGACAGTAATGTACTGTAGAACATTAGAGCTATTGGGCATGCAAAAGGAGCTAAGGTTTCATCAAAGATCCAAGGATATATTTAGGCAAATATTCTTAATTATGATGATAATTAAGATGAAAGTTTTAAGTTTTAAGCAAGTGCTCTCTCATTAAGTCATAGTCCTAGCAGTAACATAATCGTTATATGTTGATATGGTATAAGAAACGTAAACGATTGGCTTAGTGCAAGTGAGAGATTGTTAGTTTATATCCTACAACCAATCGATTTGGTTATACTTTAGTGACAATTATTTAAAGACATTCTTTATCTTGTACATGTTTAGATGTATATGATAAAGTCCATGAGATAATTATACATTGCAAATGAAATTATATTGAGATTATAATTATGATATTAATATTTAATTTATGTATTATCCCTAAATTATTTGAAAATTAATAAAATGTAAAAAGACTAGCACACGTTATGTTTTTCCTTATGAAGGAAGTAGTCGATCTTATAGGCTAAAGTATGAAGATACTTAAACAAACATGTGAGTGTCTGTTAAAGAACAAGTTCACTAAACTGACCCGATATGAAAAATCTATTTGGAACATTACTTATATGTATATTGAATTCTTATTGTGATGATTGTATAAGTGATCATTTGATTTGAGGTCTCCAAATTTATCTTGTATAGGGATCGCTATGTTTTGATGCTACTTACAACTATTTAATCATGGGTTGTTCAGTCGATAGTCATTAAATGTAGCATTAATTATATGGAGGTAGTTGCGTGATCAAGATAAGATTCATTATCCTAAAGTAATTAGGAAGAATGCTCCGTTGTTCTCGATTAAGATTGATTCAGAAAATTCTTGGCCAAGGTGGAATGAAGCTTTATAAATAGTTTACAAATTTCATTAATTGAATTAATAGCTAATGGTGGAGAACTAATATGATTGGACTCAAAATAAAGTAGACATTAATTCTATGCTTTATATTTAATTGAAACATTGTATGATGAAATTATTGAATTATACGAAAAAATCATGCACGAAAAGGTTAGTTAAAACTAATTTGAAATTCTTAAATATTTGGATGGTTATGATGTGTTGCTAAATGCCAATCTTGATCTATAATTATAAATTATTTAATTAGAGAATTAAATATAAATTAAAAGGAGTTTTAATATATCTAATTCTAATTCTAATTTATAATCATTGTCAATATATTTGCGAACCTAATGGGTTTCACTTAAGGAATGGATTGAAGAAAGCAAAAATATTTTAATCAAATTGGACTTGATTGCAAAGTTTGAGAAATTTTGTGATTAAATATGAGATATTTAAAAAATAAGGATCAATATGAGATATTGAATCTTATTTGGACGTAATTAGTATTTAATTAGAATATTTGTAATTCTAATTAAATTTTAACTAAATTAGAATTAATTTTAATTAAATTACTAAAATGTCCAGAACCTATAATAAATTGACTTAAGCTCTAATGGAGCTAGCACTTCTTGCTTAGCTCTTTTTGTAAAAGTTGTAGAGTTCTCTCAATTTATTTTGTGGATACCATTAGAAGTTAGACACTTGTGCCACTGTAGCAGTTGAGATGGATCGGTTTCAAAAATTTTTTGTGGGATACGACAAAAAAATGATCAAGCCTCGGAATAAGTTACGAATCAAGATTCATGCTTTGATTTATGCGATAGTTATTTTATAAAATTAAAGAGACCTTAATTTTTGGGAAATCAAATTACGAAAAGTTTTGTAATTATTACGCTGCGCAAGGGATTGGATCTCGGCCCGATTTCCAAAAGTTATAAGTTTCATAAAAGAAGAATAAAGGAAAAGAATATAAACATGATAAATAATAATATAATATTAGAATAATTGTCTAAAACCTTTTATGATTATTATATCAAATATCTCATGGAATTAGCATGCATTTTTTGTTTGAACAGCACGACAATAGAATTATGAAAAATGTACGGCAGTAAACAAGTTGAAATCTTGGCCGCTTCCTTTCTGTTTTTAATATCAAATTTAAATTATTATAACCTTTATCATTTAGAGATAAATTTTATAAAACATATAATAATTCATTAATTTTATATTTAAATAAACTATATTATGAATTAATAATTTAAAATCAAGTTATATAAGATTTGCAGCCTTAAAAACATTTTAAAAATTTTCAATCAAACTTGTCCTTTATCTGATGAATAAAAAAAAGAAAATACAATAACAAGAGGAAGCTTGATGTAAATGCAACTTTCTGTGGTCGGACAGTCAATAAGAACCGAGTCTTCTGCCTTGCAACATCTTTCCAGTTGTGGAAAATCTGCATTGTTGATCCGGGCAAAAAGAAAGTGTCTGCTAAAAGATAAGGAAACGAAGGAGTCACAACCTCTAGGCCCTCCGTCAAGCAGTTCATTTTTAAAAAGCATTCCGGTGGCTTCGTTCTGCCTTCTAGGTCTAATGGAATATGAGTTAATGGAATCTAAAGAAATAAATTGACTAGAGGACCACGTGATTCAACGCAAGGATAAGGCTCTTGAGTTCACATGTGTCGTGAATGCAATTAATAATTGCTAATAGCTTTGTTCAATACGTAACATGGTGATGGTGCTTATCTCGTCCACTTCTAATCAAGTGACGTAATCACTCTTTGCCAAGCTCATGGATGCTTGTTTAGGGTAGTATTAGCCCAATCGCGCAAATAATGTTTAAAACGTGATAACTCTTTTTAAAAATGTTATTAGTTCAAGAGAGTAGACGCAATTAACCCTATAAGAAAAATTAAATTACCAAACATATAATGAATGCAAAAGCACTTGGATGTTAACCTCTTTTTTAAAAACAAATCGATGCCGGCCGATAATTATTTTTGATGGCGGGCTCTGTTCTCATTAATTGATTTGTATTTCAGTCGGTCCACTACCACGAGGGTTAAAAAGGAATTAACAAAAATCAGGAAGACTTTGTGGCAAGGTGGCATGAACAATTTATGTCTGAAATGAGAAATATGAAAGCGGCGTTCATCACATTTTAGCAAGAAAACTCGTACAATGACCATGCAAGCAACGCTTTATCTGACTATCCGTTGGCAAGCTTTTTCAAAAGAGTGATTCATTGTACAAAGTTTTTGTGGTCTCATTTTCGTGTGGGGTATAGGCAAATCAGAGCTTTGTGTGTGAGTGAGGAACAAGGAAGGTGTCTCTTTCGTTGATTCCAAAAGTTAATGCCTCTGAGTAAATGTTGAAATTTTAACTATGAATCGACCCAGCGCGTTTGACTTTCAATTCCGATGTTTGATGGGGCCGGGTCAACAGGAAACAGTGTCGAGGTGGCGCATCACGTGGTTGATCGATGTCTTGTACTCATTTCCACGAAGCTATAGCTCACTCGCTTCCACATCCACCCATCCATCCGCCGATCGTAGGAAGCTGACATCCTGTTTCGATTAATTTCTTGCTATACGAAGAATCTTCCCTTCTTTCCTTTTGTTACAATATCTCCCTCCCATCCCATGTATAAGATGAGTTTGGGTCAAGTGGGGTATAATACTACTACAAAGTAAATTAAACAAAGCAACGGTTGACGGATAATGACTTTATAATTTACTTGTTTTGTGAAACACGTTTTGGTCGGAGATGCCAACCTCGTATAAATATTGGTCCTCAACTTTGTATTGCTACGCTTATCGATGCCAAGAAATTCGTCATAACAGAATTCGAGAAGCTAGAAAGAATGGTGAGGACTCCTTACTGTGACAAGTCTGGAGTGAGGAAAGGTACATGGACTCCTGAGGAAGATAGGAAATTGGTGGCGTATGTTACTAGATATGGTTGCTGGAATTGGCGCCAACTACCCAAATATGCAGGTACGAGAAATTAAGCAGAACTATTTCAACTCTAGACTCAACTTTCTGAACATCGGACCATGTTTTTACCCTCTTCTGATCCGTTTGATGGGTCAATACGAATCGAGTTGGCTAACTGATATCACATTCTATGTATTGCAAACATAGAGCTAACTGTCTCTTATGTTGTTCCAGTTCTTGCTACTTTTCGTTGGATCAATAAAAGCTTTTCCCTAGATATGACTAAACGTTTTCTACTTTTGTCGACGTTTTAGGTCTGTCTAGGTGTGGGAAAAGCTGCAGATTGCGGTGGATGAATTATCTAAGGCCAAACGTCAAGAGAGGGAATTACACTAGAGAAGAAGAGGAAACAATAATTAGCTTGCATGAATCACTTGGGAACAGGTACATGCTTCAAGATTGACATTTTTTCAGTCTTTATCCATCATATCATGACAAGATTTAACAAGGGAAAGAAGCTAATTTCAATCTAGCTCTCATTATCTCACAAACAATAAGATGATTGATAGGTTTACAGTAAGCGTAGAAGGAGATCTCAAACAATAGTTTTGAATATGCAGGTGGGCTGCCATTGCTGCAAAATTACCAGGAAGAACTGACAATGAGATTAAGAACCACTGGCACACCAATCTTAAAAAGCGCGTCAAACAAAACTCAGCCGCAAAAGAAGTGAAACAAAGCCCATCATCTGATGATATTTCTGGACTTGAAACAACTAGTAAGGAGGGGATATCTTCAGAAAATATTTTACAAAGTCCTGCAGAACCTCATCTGGTAAACGATAGCTCCTGCTCCAGCTCCAGCTCCAGCTCCATCTTCAGTTCCACATTGTCGCCGCAACAATCCTACACAAGTTTCTCATCCATGATCAAAGATACCAATTATACAGATACTATAACTAGTCCAGACTTGATGTCTAATGATGATGGGTTTGGTTTCTTGGAGGCATATCAAGCACCTTGTGGGGATTTTTGGACAGAACCCTTCTTGGCTGATAATTTCTGTGATCCTTCATTACCAAGTTCTGATATTTTGACATCCTTTGTAGACATCCACTCTCAATTTCCTGATGTAGAGATTTTAGGTGCTTATGGACTCTACTGATGAGCAGCTTGGGAGCTTATATTAGAGAAGCCATGTTGCAAACATGTGTAAATGATTGTGTTGCAAGTATTACAGAAGCCATGTCAGTATATTTACGGACGGACAAATAATAAGCCGTCGGTAAATTTACTTACGGCCGTTTTAACGACGTCTTTGTCTATCGGTTGTTTCCGTCGCTAATTAGTATTACCAACAGAATACAAACGTGTTCCATCGATAATCTCTATCGCTAAACGACGTTTTTCTTGTAATGAGAGTTTACTAAATATAAGTTCCTGCGACTTAGAAAAGCCTACATGGATAAACTGGCGTAATAGAAGATTCTGCCCATAAAATTGAAACGACTCCAAAGTGTTAATGAGTTTTGTGTATTCTGTTGCTATTGCCAAGATAAGTTTTGCAATAACCCTTATCAGTAGCTAATCTTCGTTAAACTACTTGATCTATCTGGCCATCAGTCAAATTATGTTTGAAATGTGTGAAACGTGAAATGATCGAAATTGATTAGAGTGTGACCAACAAAAATGTTGGCTCCTGCCTGGGATGAAGCAAACAAACCCTTCCTGAAAAAAGCTTCTCTTGTACCCGACAGAATGCATGTGTCCTTGTTGAGAGACTGGGGAAGCAGGATTTTTTAACTTAAACCACGTGATTTGACTAACTTTTACAGCAGTTGGATCTTCACAGCATTTTGTCTTTATTTCTCTGTCAATTTGAACCAAGCCAGCAGTAGCTCGACACTAGGATCTTCACATCATTTTGTCTTACTTTTTTTTTTTTTCCCTGTCAGTCTGAACCCAGCCAGCAGTAGGTTGACACTCAGATCATTTAGATCCTCACAGCATAGTCCAATTTCCAATCGACATATCGTAATTTAAACTGCATGCAACGCACCTGAGGCAACTGTCACCATCATCTGTCTCCCTTGGACTATGACAGCCCCCATTGCGGTCTGTTACCTTAGTCGTCTCTCTGATTGGACGTGTATGCCCTATTGGGTTGCTCCATACGTCATTAGTTGTGTTGGGTTGTCGTCATCTGTTGCATATGGGCAGCAATATTTCTAGATCGTCTTGAAGATTGGGATAGAAAAAATCATCTGGTAATACCTCTATTCCATTCATTCATATTCAATTTATTGATTATGAAACAGCTGGACTTTTACATTACTACCAATTGTTGATTACTCTTCATAATCTAAAGTAGGAAGTCAGTCTATAAATAATTTTCTCGCGCAGTTCCAACCTCTTTGAATCAAATTTCTATCAAAATTAATAAAGATCATCTTCATCTTATTTAAGTTCTCATGGCTCGCCTTAATCTTGAAAAAATCTCCACAGTCTGAATTTGATCTTTTAAACACTTGATCCTTATATTAAAAATTCAATAATCACCTTTGTAAGAATCATCATCAAACTTGTCAAACTTGTGCAACAAGTTGTCCTATCTCCACGATCAAACACCTTTAAATCTGGATCTTTCTCTATCACTGCTGTGAATCTTCATCTGTAGCTGTTGTTGCCACAGAAGGTTTTATCGCCATCATATTATGATATTGAGGCACTACTTAAATAGGCTATCCCTTCTAATTATTCTACTTCCATGTCTTCCACCAACGGTAATTCTCATTAACTTTATGACTCTATACACTACAAGAAAAATGTCGTTTAGCAAAAAAAATTACCGACAGAAAATATTTGAATTATGTCGGTAATATAAATTAGCAACGGAATCAACCGACGGACAACGGCGTCATTAAAACGGCTATAGCTAAATTTACCGACGGACATATTATATAACCGTTGGTAAATATACGGATGGATGGTTGTGACTGTTGGTAAATTTACCAACGGATTTGCTATGACCTGTCGGTAAATTTACCTATGGATGTTTCCTTTCCGTTGGAATATTTTCCGACAGTACTAGTTATTCCGTCGATAAGATTTCCGAAGGTTATGATTGACCGTCGGTGAGTATATCGATGGTTCAGAAAATCCTGACGGTTAAGTTGGTGACGGCTGACAATATTATCGACGGAACAAAGAGTAACCGTCGGTAAGTATCTTACATTTTACCGACGGTTTATGGTGTTCCGTCAGGAAATATAGTGCATCCTGACGAATTTTTACTTTCCGTCGGTAAAGAAAATTAATTTTTTTTAAAAAAAATCTCAACATTAAATTTTATTTCATGATCTTATGATTAATGCATAATTTTAACAGTTATGAATTATCTGTGCATAATATTTTGATTTGTTTATATATTTAATTTGTTTAAACAGAAAGTTGATTGATAATATAAAGTTAAAATTATCTTAATTGATAATAAAAATATTATAGTGTATATAATAAGTCTTTGTAATTCAAAGTAAATGGCTATAACAATCTTATTGTCCTGGTAGCTGCGGGTGCTTTGAGGTGCTACCTCTCGCCTTCAACTCATCCACCTCATGTCTCAGTTGAGCTATGTACTCTATCAATGTCTCCACTGTGGTATGAAGTTGATTGAATTCATTGGTTTGCGACTGTCTACTAGGTATTGTTGTATTGGACGTGGAGGATTGTGAATAACATGTTGGGCCCGGGTCCTGTTACTTATCCTGAGGCAACAATTTGAGGCGGTCGGGTAAAGATCATTCGAGAGGAAAGTTGAAAACTTCCATTGAAAAGAAAATTTTGTCGTTGGTAGTGGTAGGTTCGCCGCGGCGAAGCTGTGGTAATATTTCCAAGAACCTTTCAGGAGAAGTTCGTCGCGACCAACATTTAGCTTCACCACAACAAAGTCTCAAAGTCGAGCGAACGCACCACTTTTGCTACGACGAAGTCCCCCTATAGAACACTAGCGTCTCTCGGGAAAAATACGCTGCGGCGAAAGTCTAGCTTTGCTGTGGCGAAGTTACCAAAATCGAATAAAAACACCCTTTGGAAAAGGTTCGCCGCGCCGCAACGAAGTTACCAAAATAGAATAAAAACACCCTTCAGGAAAGGTTCATCGCGGCGAAACCTTCGATTCATAACCTAGAGCCCAACAATCCAACTTTATCATTCATACATACAATTTCTAACAACACATATCAACTCAACAAAATGAACATGAACATATACAAAAGAAACTTCTTAAATTCTTAATCTCATTACTAGAACAAGATGAAGTTTGAACATAGCTTTTGTTGGACCCCAAAATTATTAATTTAATTTAATTTAATTTAATTTAATTTAATTTCCTAGAATTTAGTCATTAATTTAGCAAGCATAAGTAGCAATTAGAATTTAGAATAGAAATGTTAGCATTAAGAAAGATTATAAAGGGCAATTTTGGCAAGTCACTTAAGTATAAAAGCCATAAGGCATTAAAGGAAGGGCAAGGTTGACATTTTACACTCATTAAGGGTACAATTGGAAGAAGAAAATGTGGTCTTGCTCGTAGGAAGAGGGAAAAATGTGAATGAGGGAGAGAAGAAGAGAGGAACGAAAATGAAGAGAGAAAGGATAGAAGAGAAGGAAGATTAAGTTAGGGTTCATCTTTTCTTAGTTATTCAGAGTGATTGTGAGGTTGTTCAAGAAGAGAAAAAGAAAGAGGAAGAGAAGAGCTTCCATTTGAGCCAATAATGTCTTTATTTGGTGAAGATTCAAGGTAAGTTCATTTTTTAATCCTTTGGATTTTTGGAAGGTTTTAGTTCTTGAAGCTTAGAAAATGCATGGGTTTAAGTACTATAGAATCAATTTTAGTGAATATGCTTTGTATGGGTTCTCAATTTGTATTCCTATTGAATGGGATTTTTGCCAATGCTAAAGGGAATCAAGAAGGGCAAGAGGAACAAGAGGAGAGGCACCTTTGAGCAAGTTTTTAAGCAAGGAATCCAAGGTGGGTTACATGTTTATAGTTGAGTTAATGAGCCATAAATGTTTTTCCAAATCAATAGAGTTAAATGATTTTAAATCGCTTCATAAATGTTGCATTTATTGCTCCTTAAATGCTTTAAGAATTGCTACATGCTTGGTACATAAATTTTGTTGATGAATTATGAATTGAAGATGGAAATCGTAATTTTGAAATATATCATGCTTATGGAAATTATGTTTCCGAAATGTGCCTTTTAGGCAATATGTTTGCAAGTTTTGAAATTTATGTTTGTGTGGGTTAGTGGTGGTCCATTTTGTTATGTTACGTGCATGTTGACCATGTTAAAGGCTTCTTCCACCTGCCTGCTAGTGGCATGGAGCTCCTTCACGGACTCCCTCATTTTTACGAACTATACAAAACCATTATGTGGGTTTGTGATAGTCCGTTCTGTTATTAATGAAGATTCGCAAGAACTCTCATATGGACCTACCCAAACCATTCTGATTGCTTATGTGTTTATGATGTGTTGACAAGTTTGATGAATACATGATTTATGTTATTTATGAATTTTTTGACAAGTTGAGAATTTGAGAAATATGTGTTGTATGGATTCAATGTAAATTTACTATGGCAATGAATAATTTCAATGGTTTTGCTCGTTTCTCCGTATAAACTTGTTACCCACGAACTTTTAGGCTCACCCGCATTCTTCCCCATCTCTAAGTGATGAGCAAGAGAATGAGTGATCGAGTTGAGAGTAAAGGCATCACTCCAATTCTGCATATTTTTGTATTTTAAGTTAGTTTTTGGAAAACACAAGGCTTTAGCCGCATTTCAAGTTTTACTCTTTAAATTTTGTATTTTTGGGTTATGAGACCAATGCTGTATTGTGACTTGAAATGCCCATTAAAGCTTTGTAAAACTCTTCTTTGATGATAATGAAATATATTTGTGTTTTAGCTCATGACTTTGCAAGTTTCACATTTCTTTCTCAAAAGACTAAGATTTGAAGAAGTTTGTATTCATCTTTTGGTTGAGTGGTTTAGGGTTGTGGAATTGTATATGAAAAAATGTTAATGTTAGATAGTTGGGTTTGGGTGTCTGAAATCGAAGGTTTCGCCGCAGCGAACCTTTCCCGAAGGGTAGTTCTATTTGATTTTGGCAACTTTGCCGTAGCGAAAATACTTGGGTTTGATCTGGGTCTTCATCGCGGCGAAGCCAGCCTTTCGCCGCGGCGCATTTGTCCCGAAGGGTCCATTCACTTGACCTTGAGACTTCTCCACGGCGAAGCTAAATGTTGACCGCGGTGAACTTGCCCTGAAAGGTCATTGGAAACACTTCCATAGCGAACCCGCCTTTGCTGACGGTGAACTTTTCATTTCAAATTGAATGTTTCCAACTTTCCTCTTGCATGACTTTCACTCGACCGCCCCAAGTGGTCGCCTTGGGAACGGGACCTGGGACCAACAACTTTAGTTACATATCAACAACCACATCGATAACTCAATACAAAATACAAAATGGATGCCCATGTTTGATATGCTTATAAAGCTACCCAAAAAATGCTCGAACTAACTTAGCTACAGAAGATTTCTATCTTGGAGTTTGTCCAAAGCCTTTGCAAGGATTAACAATCGTCTTGTTCTGCACCTGAGGAGAAAATAATGGGTTGAACTATAAAGCTCAGTGGCTAATATATTTATAGCTATTGGTAGTGAGCCATACAATTAAGCATATATGTATATAAATCTCTACATCTATATCTCAATCTAATCTAGCAATTCAGTCATAAACAGTTGAAACTTAAACACTCATAGTTAAGGAAGTCATCACATAACATATAACATTGTATTTAAACATCACAACATAACACTCAATTATGCATCATACTGGACAAATCAACGATGAAATACAAATAAATGGCTTGAGAGTCTCATGGGTCGAATTGGAGAAACTGAAGTTTACACTATGAACAAAATGAGTCCGTTCTTAGGATCTCATATGCCACAACCGGACAGCTGGGAGAAGGCTTAAGTCAATGTGCACGTGACGAATGAAATGGTTTCTCTCTTACCCAAACACTAGCAAATTCTTATGCTCAATTGATTTCATTGCATGTTCATACTTTCATGCTTCTTATGCCTTTTCTCTTTGATTATACAAAATGTCATACATCTTTCAAGACATGACATGATAATACATTATAATGCATTTTCCTAGATTCACAACAAGTCAAATTCAAGCAATTAAGCATACACACACACAAGTAAGCAATTTGCTCATCTTAACAATAACTATAAACATATTACCCACCTAAATTGCTTGGAAATCCAAGTTCAATTGTGCCTTTCTTCTTGCTCTTGGATAGGATTTTCTTGGTTTCTTAAAGCAAACCAAATTCTCATTCAACCCAACATTCCAATGGAAAACTCATAAAGCTTCAATAATCAAATGATAAAATTGAGCTTAACTTAACCTACCCATGGCTTATCTAAGTTAGAAAACAAAAACTAGTTTAGAAATCCATGAAAAATCAATTGGGTTTCTCTTCTTTCTTCCAACACAAACCCATTTCTCTACTTCTTTTTTTTACCTAAACAAGAAGAAAGATGAAGCTTACCTTAAACTTTAGCCAAATCTCCTCCCTTCTTATTCCTCCACTATTTTCTCTCTTCTTTCCCTAGCTTCCACGATTTTCTTCTTCTTCTTTTCTCTTCTTTCACGTTTTTCTCTTCTCTTCTTTTCTTCTCACAATTTTCTTCCCTCTCTTCTTATTCAAGACCACATTTTGGTCTTATGCTTCCAATTTTACCCTTCATTTGTTTTGTTAAAAGACTACTTACTCCTTTAGTCCATTAAACACCATATTAAGCCTATTAAATACCATACTATACTCTAACTTAATTCTAACACTTCTATTAAAATTCTAATTTCTATTCATGTTCACTAAATTAATGGACTCGATTTTAAAAATAAATAAATAATTAAAAAAAATTTCGGTGTCCAACATAACATGTGTTCATAAATGAACCTAGCCCGAAGATCCTTTCATGATGGTCCCTACCACCCACTGCATCAAGATATGTCTGACTCTCATCAATAGCTTGTTCGTACTAAGACTGTCGTTGAATGCTTTCTTGTATTTGGTCCTATTAGGAGGCAATGTTTATATTAGTAAGTGATAATTACTAAGAATTAATATTAAAGCATAAATTTCACATACATTGAGTTCTCTACATCGGGTGTTGACGAATGTCACACTGTTATGCTTCTTAGTGTGAATGTGCAAAAAGAGCTGATGGGGTGTAGGTCTCATGTTGGACCCCGTTTTCGGAGCCCAACATCTGAAGTCATAAAACGTGACCGTAATACCCTGTCAGGTTATTTCAATGAACCTTCATTAGCCATCATCAGTTCATCTTCATTCTTATAACATCCCAACACTTCTTACCTGATTAATGGATATATGACAATCCATTCTTATGTTTATGTCCTCAAGTTTATTTGAACACAAGAACCACCTCATTCGGAGCTCTATAGATCAAGATATGCTTAAAAAGCCAAGGTATTTTCATAACCCATTTATGCTCTTCCAACCGATTCCCTCACTTTCTTTCCATCAATCTTTTTGAAATCAACACCAAAGGCTATCAATTTTTATGGAGAGACAGAAAAATGTGTTAGGAATCTATTTGTTTAAGAATCATTTCATTTGGAGGTCGGATGATGAAGTTATGGCCACAAGAATCAAACATGATTTTGTCCTCAATCATATTGTACCTGTTTTGTCACAATTGGCATAACTTTCACTAGAAATATCTGATTAAGGTTATCTTAAGAGGGTTTCAAAGAGGACTTCTAGATCTACAACTTACGTGAAGACTCTAAAGAGAGATTTTTCCATTTGGAGGGTCAAAACATGGTCCGTGTGGAATACACGGGTAGACCGTGTATTCCTCGAGTTTGGTGGCCTTTTCTCATTGGGAAGACACGGTCAGTGTTGATTTACACAGCCTGGCTGTGTATGTCTCAAATTTTTACTGAAATTTCCCTCTCCAAGACATCTCCAATGGATCCTACATCCATTCTAACATCACTTTCACTCAAAATCTTTCCAAATTCAACTCTCCTAATGCGATATCACTTCATTTACTATATCTGTTCTATAGATACATCCTATGCAGCATCACCAAATTATAATGATCATATCTCTTAACACCGATATCCAAAAATTTTATACTTTATATCATTGGAAAACTAGAAAGACAAGCTACAACTTCCAAGAAGACAAATTTGTCTAATTCAACCTAGATTAGCACAGATTCCCCCCTGAAGTTACAACATAATTTCTACAGCTATGAAAAGATTGAAAATGCAATGTAAAGACTTGGAAAGTCATGAGCAAAACATAATGTATATGTATTTCATTAACATCAAAAGATAAGGGTTTACAAAGATTTAGTTACATATCAACATACACATAAATGACTTAATACAAATACAAATGGATGCTCAATGTTTGATATGCTTATAAAGCTATCCAAAAGTCTAGTCACTAACTTAG
>JAOSBL010000009.1:2832035-2842948 GCA_027568915.1 Erythroxylum roraimae
ATAGATCGTTGACAAGAGCTCTATCTAATTTCTTCCGGATGTACCATCGAGCCTGTTGCTTATTGGACCAGGTGAAGAAGTGACCATAAGATTTAAGGTCGGTTAACCTAACATGTTCAACACATTCCCACAAGTCGGATGAGGAAGACCTGAGACTGATATTTCCTTGGGCTTCAGCAGCTTAGAGAGTGGAGTTGAACAAGCCCCCAAGATAAGTTGTAAGAGATATCTTACCAGAAAAACCTTACCAGAAAAGAAGTTGTAAGAGATATCTTGAACAAGCCCCCAAGATAATTGCACATAATTGAGTTTACTAGAAGCCTAGTATGAACTTCACAATCAGCAAGAAGGGAGGGCAATTGAAGTTGTTTTGATCCACTAAGCTAAAATGGGCAGCGTGGAATAGTCGACAGATGGAGAGAAGAATGACAATAAGAGGAATAGATGCCTATCTAAGATAAAGAATACTCCACTAACAATAGTGGCCTTATTATGTGTATTCAGCAATAGGTACTAATTATTTTGAACAATTTAAGAAAAATAGTTAAATAAAAATTGAACATAATTATAATCTCTTCATAATTTTAAGCACAATATTTATTTTAAAGATTTTATTTTTAATATTAAAATGTCAAATGTAATTAATAAAATACATAAAAATAAAAATTATTTTTATTAATTAAACTAATAATATCATTGCTAACTAATTGATTTACTCAAGAATGTAAACTAACCCAATTATTCTAGAATCACGCTACTGTAGGCCAGGAAGTGCTGCGAGGATCAAGGAAATCTGGATGACGTCAGATGTGAAACAGAGTCATTTCTTGGCTAGAGAAGAGTTCTCCTTGGTTGATCTTTCTCATTTTCCTATTCCCATTCGTTGGTGGTTGCAACTGATTGATGAGAGTCGTTACTTCAGACAGAAGCATGTAGAGAAAAGTTGGGAGTTAGACATTTATCATAGACTTACGGAGCAAGGTTGTTAGAGTTGTAAAAATGCCGTTAAAACTCGGTGACTTATCTTGTATATTCTAGTTATCTTCTTCTATTGAGTTTGTGGATCTCGTCACCTAATTTGGTTTACTTACTGCGTGAAGCTTTTGTGGGGCAAAAGAGAAACTGGAAAAGTAAAAACTTTTTGGGTAATGGTTAGAAAGCGACTGAAATCAATATATGTTATTGAGTTATGTTCTGAGCTGAGTCGATTAAAATAAAATTATTTATTAATAATTCAACTTTATAATCAATTTTATATAAAGTTTAACTTTTAAATTAAGATGGACTTGAATCACGTAAGCAATGAAAACTGTTCGTGGATTCCCATAATTCTTTAAAGAAAAAAAAAAGAAGCTTTTCTGTCAAGTGATCATTTCACCACAATAACTTAAACTGTTGTGTGAGATCAACTTAATTGGTTTTATATATTTACTAATACACCCCCTCAAGTGAAAGCCTTTTGGGCTTGAAACTTGCACAGGCTTATTCTACCTTGTGCTGAATAATAGGTGGGTGGTAGGATTTGAACTCACGACCACTTGGTCACAAAGGTTCTGATACCATGTTAGAAAGTGCCTAACTCACCCCCAAAAGCTAGCTCAAGAGGAGGAGGTTTGCACATTATTATAAATTCTTGAATGCATTTGTAATTGTCCGATGTGAAATTTCTGACACACCTCCCTCAGTCCAGAGCGGGACTGGACATCTGATGGACATATTGGGCAAAGGGATATAACCGGGCACCGCCCCAAATCATCAAGACAAACTGGCTCTGATACCATGTTAAGTGACCATTTCACCACAATAGCTTAAGATGTTGTGTGACGTCAACTTAATTGATTTTATATATTCACTAATATTTTCTCTGCCCACATATCACTACTCCGTAAATCTTTGCATTCAAAAGGTGGAATTACCCACTTCAGACGCCTTCATACTCCGACCTGATAGAATGGTGGGAGGTTAAATCATGGTTTAATCTCACTTAACTCTTCATAAAGGTGACTCAGTATTCGATGTGTATAAAGAGCCACCACATTGGATGAAACTCTCAAACTATGGCTACCGAGACTTAAACCTGAAATCTTTATACTCAACAACCTTTATAAGGACCAATTGAGCTGTCCCTAAATGTAATTTGATGTCATGTGTCTCCATTGACGATTTCTGGCATCATTTGTTCGGCTAGACTTGATAGGTAGATGCAACAGAGGGGCATCAGTCATAATTCATGACACGTGCTATGACAACGGCCTTGTGAACCAGAGCCAATTGTTTTTTGTCAAGTTCTGTCCATTTTAAGTGGTGGTTCTGGCTCGTACGTAGCGATCTTCAAACGTTTCGGCAAAGTAATTTCGAGAGGACAAGAAAGTAGATTCCAACTTTTTGGAGGTGGTCAACTTGTGATCGATGTTCACTCCAATTGCCTCCGGACAAATGCTGTGTTGACAGGTGCGCATCTGGAGAATATACTTAAACAACTTGAAGACGGAAACGCAAACAAAAGGCAGAATTGGCTGCGTAAGATTACACCAGGCTAACAATTGGATATGCACCGGGCCAACAAGTGCCTCAAAGCTCATTTGAACGCCCATTAATCAATAGCTGCATTTTCTACAAACAATTGTCAAAAAGGTCAATTCTCTGTCACGACTGCTTTTTCTCTTAAAAAAGTATGAAAATTCTCAAATATCAAAAGTTCATGTTAGATTCGAACTTAGCTGTGGACAGCATATGGACTCCAGCTTATGTTCTGATAGTAACTTGGGTTAGATAATATTATGCCCGATTTCAGCCTGAGCTAAGTTCAATAAAATTTAAGTTGTTCGAATTTTGATTGAACTTCAGGTTAGACTCGATTAGGTTTGTTTGATTTAAAGTTTGATTGAGCTAGGGTCTAATTCTTTTTTTCTTTTTTCTTTTTTAATTTTTAAAATGAGTTGTTTAAAAATTAAAATGATTTTTAAATCTATATATAAAAATAAATAAATTTTTTGAAATAAACAAGTTAAAAATAAATTTTTTAAAAAATGAACCAAAAAACACTATATTTACATTCATTTAATTAATATAATTCATAATTGATTAATAATTTTTAAAAAATATATATTAAATATACATAAATTTTTAAAATAAATAAGTTCAAAAATAAATTTATTTTAAAAGAAACTAAAAAATGGTATATGAGAAATGTCACATTCATTTAATCAATATAATTCATAATTGCTTAAAAATTGTATATATTAAATGAACATAAAATTAAAAATAAAGTGAACTAAAAATAGTATATGATAAATGCCACATTCATTTAATTAACATAATTCATAATTTTTTAATAAAAATATGTTTTCAAAAAATTCATATATATTAAGTGTTCATAAAACTTTGAAATGAACAAGTACAAAATAAATTTATTATATAAGAAAGTGAACCAAAAAAATGGTACATGAGAAATGTCATATTCATATAATTAACACAATGGAACAAATATCAGCCCATATAAATGATATTAGTTTGGACTTTAAATGTTCTCGTTGCTAGTTATACAATCTAAGCATACATATGATAAATACCATAAATTTATAAATCTAAATTATGCAATAAATAAAATAATAATACTATAAAAATCATTTTATTATCAAAATAAAAGAGTATCATCATGTTAATATTATCCAAATTTTTTAGTGATATAATTTACAAAAAGTCAAAATGAAATTATCAATATAATTGGACTGTTGGAGAGTGAAGAGTAGAGACTGAAGAGTAGATATTGAAATTGAGTAAGGCAGAGACAACAATTTTGAGCCTATATAAAAACACACAAATAAAAATTTATATCTTTAATAATAAAAAGTAAAGTAATTAAATCCATAAGCAAATATTAAAGATAACAAACTTGCAATAGAGGAAAAGGGGGATAGTTAATCATTGTAATAAGGATCATTAATAGCTCGCATTACTTCATTTGCATGTAGAAAAATTATTCTGTAAATTATACTTGATAATGTGTTAATTGCCTTAAATGAATATTAAACATATGATAATAAACAATTAAACATACCTTTATTGTTGAATATTGTTCAATTTTTTTAATTGAATGATTAGTTTCCTCCGTATCATTACTTGTATTAATATAAAAAGAAAATATAAGATAAGATAATATCACAAAGAAAGATAATTTATAGATCATAAATAATAGAGTTTATCAGCAAGAACCCCATCATCTAACAATCTTCATACACACACAAGGGCTTTCACAGTACTAAGATGAAGTTGAGCATGATGAGGACTAATAATAGGCTTTGAAGCAGTAGTAGATGTTGGAATCGCTAAGGGATCTCATGAAATTGTTTGTATGATCGGAATTTCATTTTCATGATTCTTCCACCATAACAATACATCAAAATTGATACCTTCAACTTCGATCATACAGTCTGCCATCAAATATTTGTCCAACTCTATCACATTATAAGAATCCTAGCACTTTTTTCTTTCATGAATTTTGTAAATGACGGTTTTCACACTGGTCTTAGAACAAGTTGAACCTGAACTTGAACTTAAACATGAAGCTGAAACTGAACTACTACGATCCTAGTTTTTATTCAATCTTAGTTGATGTCATTAAACAATTCTAGAGCCCAAACACCGTGCAATATGTCATAATAAAAATAAACCCCTCCATCTTGTTTCTTAAGCCCAATATAGAAATGACTGTCACAATATCTCCTACTATATACCAATAAGAATTGAGTTTCTCTATCATTTATTCTACCATAACCCATTTCACATCAATGGAATAAAATATCTAATTAGATATAGTTTTCTTAATCTTGCATGTACTGCTAAAGAAACCATATGAACTTGACTTGAATATTTTGTTCTTGAGAACAAATTACTAGTAGTATAAAAAATTTCCAAGTTCGCATAAAGCTCTTTAGCCAACTCCTGTTGCTCTTCTGTAGGCAGGTAAGTACATTAGGAATCTCTTTATCTCAACTTATTGTACAACTCAATATATTAGGCTGTACACTACGACATATTGAAGGTTGAATTCCATAAGGTAGGACAATCCAATGCCAACTTCTTTATGTACAAAATGTGTAGCTATCCTGTAGTTTCTTCAAAATTTTAAATCTTTTGGGCGTTGCACTCTATTGCACTACACTATCCTGGGTTGACTATATTTCTTCTTCTATCATCTCTAACTCATCCTTCACAATCAAATTAAGAATATTCTCAAAATATGGCATATGGAACAACCTTCCACCAACCACCAGGCTCCTAACTCATAAATTATTCTTCAACTTCCTCATCATCACATCACTTATGGTACAATTTTTGAGTGTTATGGTAGACGGCTTGGTGTCGATATTCCAATCCATTAAACACTTGATTAACAAGGTTGTCAACCTTTTTCTTGTATGTGGTGCCAATATATAAATACACCTACAATTTAAAAATATGAACAAATATCAATTATAAACATAATCAAAAAAATAAATGATAATAATATTAAAGAATATAATTTACCTCAGTAGTTGATTACGTAGAGTCTAGTTGTTGTCAATATAGTATGTCATCACTGCTATACAACCCTTCTTTTGGTAATCAACTGTCCATATGTCCAATGTGATGGCAATCTGTCCCTAAATACTTGACAACGTTTTTAATATTTCTTTCTTTTGTTCCTTATATATCTTGAAAATATCTTTCTTCAAGGCATTATGAGTTGGGATCTTAAAGGTTAGTTGGAATGAGGAAAATAACATCCTAAATATTTTGCTATCAATTATAGAAAGTAGATGCTCATCACCATTAACCATATTAGTTATCAAAAACCATGATCTATTGCTACCATAAGCTGTAGAAGTCATTTCATTTTTCTCTCTCATTAGGTTATGGGTAAAAAACGTTTAACCTCCAGATATGATCTTTTTTCTATTACATAACTCCATATGTCTATTTAAATGAGAGGTTTCATATTTTAAACTCTTGACCAACATCTTATGACAATATTTACATTCAACCTTCTCTACTCGAGCCATTGATCTAGTCTTGTTGAAGTGATTCCAAACATCTCTTCTTAATGAACCTGGTCCTTCAATATGAATTGTTTCTTCACTTGGTACCAAATTAGAAGTCTATACTAGTATACTCTTCAGTTTCAAATTAGAACTCTCTACTGAAGGAATATGCTCATCCATATGAAATAATCAACATATATAAATATATAAGTTATACGTGGACATTTACATGCATATATACATTTTGATAAATATTTAACAATCAAAATGATGATGATGATGATAATAATCATGATCATAATGTACATCAATTTTTGAAGCATGTTTGAATTAATTTTCTTATAATGATGATGATTATGATGTATATTATTTTTAAAGCATGATTGAATCAAATTTCTTATTATAGCTGTTGATGTGGACCATAAAGTCTCTAACACTCTAACATTGTTTCTTATATGAAATCAAAATCCTCCAAGCTTTATCATGTAGAAGAGGAATATACCATTATAATAAAGATGGTGAGAAAAAGAAAGAAAGCTAAATGACACACAATGAGCATCTAGATGTAACATTTTGATATGTGCATTTCTTTTGCTTAGTTGTTGCAGTTTTCTATTAACAGATTTCCAAGCCTAAAATGCCATAGATCAAAGTAAGCTTCATCATCAGTAATAACATGTGACATTATCAATGCCTAATAAAAAGATGTTATATAAAACATATATATGTTCATCATAGCCAATCATCTTTGATGATTTTATGTCTTGAATTAGACATTGAGTTAAAGATATTATAAACACACAGTTTGATGTAGATGTGAGCTTACTTGACAATATGAGATTGGAAACAAAATTTGTTACATGTAGCACTTTAGTGTGAATGATATCACATTTTAATCTAATTTCACCAGTATGAAAATGATATTACCTTTTAATCTAATTTCACCATGTTTTTATTAGCGTTGCTTTATGACATGTATAATTAAGCTACAATATGAACATATTTATTTCTTATATTCGTGATAAGCAAATCTTGGCTTTCTGCCAAAATGCTTATAATCTTCAAGCTATATTAATTATTCAATCAAGTGTACAAGCACACTTACACATAAACAATCAAGTTAGAAGTCAACAATCTACTAGCCTGTGACGTTATTGTTTCACAAATCCAAGTTGATGAAGTGACGAGGCTCTTCATTTTCCAAGCTCAGTGGGTATAGTCCCTTGAATGTTGTTTTTTATAAAGTTCACAACATCAAGAGGGCCACAAATGAGGGGCAGAAAATATACTACTATAAGAAATGAGTGTATGACTTTTCTAGTGAAAATGAAACTCTTAAACATCAGGCGAGTGACCTGTCTGCAACCAATTCATATTCAGTTAAAAGATCACCACCCTAATACCCTATATATTTCTATAAACTACAACCTAAAAAAATTATCTAATAACTTGCTCATACTACTAACTTGAAAATAAGAAGAGGAGGCGAGGCAAGCTGTGGTCTATGGACAGAGGTTGACTATCGCCTGTATCAGACAGCCTAAACGATGTCATTTTACACAGTGTAAAACGACAGTTGTTTAATACATCTAAACACAACAAAATGACATCGTTTAAGCTATGTATCTATATCTATATCTCACTGTATATGTGTATATATATACTTTCTTTTCAAATTAACTCCTAAATATGTTCACGAGTGCGCACAACATGGTGTCAACATCATACGAAAAGTTGCAGTAAGTGCATTGATTCATCTTAATGGCTTGGAAAAGGTTGAATCATTTTGGTCAAAGCCATAGGAGCCACTATAAACGACAGCCACAACTATATGCATACAAAATGAAATTCGTAAGCATAATATGTGTGAGAAAGCACCTCGGCATTAATGATGCCGACAATGCACAATATGACAATAAGCAATAGGAAGACACGCTCGGGATGGTTGCTATGCTTATCCGAGACCATACAAATACAATTGACAAGATGTGAAAGGAAGGAAATGATATTGTTGGATAGCCTAATAGCCTAGATATGAATGGTCTATATTGACTTGCCAAAGCAGGTCCATGTATATATTACATAAGAATAATTCTTTATATATATTTTTTTTGACTCAAATTAATTTAATTTACATAATATTTATGAGCTAATATTACTGAAAACAACCTCGCTATTATGTAAGGATAAGATTGCATATAATTAGACCTGGGATGTGATCCTTTGTACTAGCAACCCTGGCCTTACTCTGTGCCACTCAATCCTAACCATCTATTTATGTGTGTTCTACATAAATAGATGATTAAGATTGAGTGGCACAGAATAGGCCAGAGTTGCTGGCACAAAAGATTTGAGGGGATTAGACCTCTTAGACCTGGCGTTTACCTAGATATCGATGATGAATTAAGAGCTGGTATTACACTACTCAAAATGGAGAATGATATTTTTGATCCTTTTATTATATTTAATTTTTATTTAAATCAAATGATTATACTACTCTTTTCTTCTAATTCCTTCATGTTACTAATTTTCTAATCAAATACTTTATGGTAATATATGATATGTTACATCAGCACAAAAATAACGTAACAATCCTATAATGTGATGCGTAAGCATCCCGCCAAAACATATAATATTTTTGGATCTTACAATGCGACAAGAACATAGTATTCTAACATCACGTTAGAAATCCCATCCACTTGGATTCCACATCATGATTTAAGGTAATATATTAATAATGCGAACGATACTGTACGTCAGTTTGAGAATAATGTGCTAAAACTTGTGTTTCCTTTAATAGGATGAGTTATATAAAAGTAACGTAATAGGATGAGTTAATTAAGAAATTGTTAAATTTGGTTTAATTACCTATTCTTATTATTTTTATATGACTCCAAATATTAAAGGTATGCCAAATATTGCTACATTAATGGGTATTAATATTATATATATATATATGTATATAAGCTTATCCTAAACCCATATGAACAAAAATATTCTTAAACTAAATAAAAATCAATAGATTAAGAGTAGTCAAATATGGCCTTTGTCAATTATTTTATGATATGGATTTACGAATTTTTCTTTTTTCAATTTTATAAGAGAATATAAAAAAAATTTCAAGAGATAGGTTCACAAAGTCTAACTAAATTATACTTCTCGCTCGTTAAAGACATTATTAATTTTTTTAACATGGTATTAAAGGTTAATAGGTTAAATTTCAATCTTTAATGATATAAAAAATATTAAAAAAAATGCAATACCCTTATTTTTTTCATAAGATTTGTAGTAAGCTTAATTTGTTATGCTTATGATCATGAAATTGAAATTATTTGATTATATGAGGTTTTATTTTGTAATTGATGATAACATAATATTTTTTAGATCTATTTCAACCACTAAATTTTCAATTAGCTAGATTGAAGCAAACCTCATAACATGTGAGAATGTCTCCTCACAATCAACCCTTTACCTATCAGTGATCATAAAATAATTCATCATCTCTTGAACTGCTCTCACTTAGATTTGTCTCATTTAATTAATATCATCTAATATGGTCGACATGATATGATATCTCATATAAAGTTAAATTTTATCCTATGTCTACTTACAATAGAAAATAGTTCTTTAAGAATGTGCAATCTTAAGACTTGAATGTAGTTACTCTTTTATTACCCCATTCACGTATGAGCAAATATCTTTTAGAGGGTTCCAATATCTTATAAAGATAATCTTATTTCATGGACCTATTTCTTATATTGATGTGAGGGTTTATGAATGCAAGCATATCTCCAAGGTTTTAGATATGATAATCAAGTCTTTAACAGGTCTATAACTTATACTATATGATAGTAACTAATTTCATAGGCACTCAATTAATAATATAAATGGTTTTTACTATTGTATCACCTTAATAGGTGAAATGAAAATTTGTCTATTACGTCAAAGACCTATTCATTTCAAGAAAAGTTTTATTTCTCTTTTCTAAGAAATAATCTTGTTGAGGGGTTTGTGAAATAGTTAATTGTCTATCTATTCCTATTTTTTCACGTAACATCTTAAATTGATCACGTAGGTACTTTTATCCCAGTCAATTCTTAGAACCTTTATCTTTTTATCTAACTAATGCTCAACTAAATTCATATGCTTATGAAACAACGTAATTATTCATATTTATGAAAAATTAGATAGACACACCCATACCTATTATAATCATCAACAAAGATGATGAAATAAGTAACTCTTAGCCTTGTTCTCATATTCATTGGGACAAAGATGTCTAGTTAATTGCAATAGCTTAAGAGCTCATTTCCCCTCACTAAATGGGTTTTGTGCCACTTTGATAACTAGAGAATTATTACAAGTACAAAACCATACTCTATTTAGGTTTTGTAAAAGATCATATTTAACTAATTTATATATTTAATATTTTAAAAAATAATAAATCTAGCATGTCATAAATTAGCTTCAATATCACATGTATTAGATGATGTTATTAAATAAAAATAAATTTACTTATATGATAAATAACATGTAGTGCCATAAAAATATCCACTATAAAACCATGACTGTAATAATCAATTCAGAAAAAATGCGCTATCTATAATTATGAAAATTAACTTAAATATAAGGATAATTAAAATCATAACAACAACAAGATTCTATTGAATGTTTGGAACAAAATGTAAATCATGTAGCATAATGATCCAACCAACTTGTATGAGTAGCTTGCATTTGTTGATCACTTAGAATTCAACTATTGAGTTATCTCCTATATATGTGTGTGTGTGTGTGTGTGTGTACATACATACATATATATATATATATATATATATACATACATATATATATATATATATGTATACATATATAGACATATATATATATAGA
>JAOSBL010000009.1:2899666-2912480 GCA_027568915.1 Erythroxylum roraimae
CATATATGGCCAATCCTAAAAAAATATTGAGAAATATGCGGATACTAGCAAAGAGAAAGCATCGGGTGATCGAAAACGATCTAAATGCAATGAAATGTCACCGTCTGAATCCCAAAAATCAGATAAGTCAGTAGTATCATCATCATTTTATATTGATTTAAATAATGATTTTGAAGTTGAAGATCCATTTATTGAAAGAAATAATGAAGCTAGTCGTCTTATTGGGAGGAAGAAAGAAAAAATGAAAAAGGAACAAAATGAGGAATTGAAAAAAACTTTTTGTGTCCATGAATAAAGAAATAAAATGAATGTTTCATGAAAGTTAATCTCTTGTCGAAAAAAAAATTATTAACTTCAGTTGCTACGAGCTCAAAATGAGGCCAAAAACATTAGAGCTACGACAAAGACGGGAAGATAATAAAATTTTAAGCAAAAATCTGGATTCCATCAAAGATCCAGTGATGCGTGAGGCTTTTAGAAATGAACAAATGAAAATTTATGCAAAAAGAGCTCAAGGAGGAGTTGGCTCATCTAGTTGCTTTAGTCAATATTTTGATCTTGGAGAAAATGAGGATGGCTTTCTAAACTATTAATTATTTATGTTAAATTAATATTCTCAAGTACTTTAGTTTTACTTTTTAATTTGATTGTTGTAATTTTAGTTTGTTTGAAATCTCGAGTCTTATTATAATTGTAATTTATTTTAGTCTGGTTGTAATTTCAAATATTTTCGTTGAGTTTTAATTTTTTAAATCAATGTTGTGGTTTAAATTTAAGTACCTTTTATTTCAAATTTACTTTTTATTCTTAACATATTTTATTAATGAATTTATAACACTTATAAATAAGAATTAAAAATAAATATTAAAAATAAAATTAATACTATATTCAATATTAATGTCATTTTAAATGTCTCAATGAGATTTTTGTAATGATATATTTTGTGTAAAGTAATATATATTTTAAATTCAATTAATTAGTAAATTATATAAATAAATTAAATTGTAATAAGAACATAAAAAGAATATGTTAAAAAGAAAATAGATAAAGTTGTCTTTTTACAACTTTTGGTGCATGAATTTAGTATATTACTATTCATTATATTATTTTGATATTGAAATTTGATGTCTTCTTTGAAGCGATTTCGTTGCATCAAAATACAAATATGATATTTAGGTACGTTGGTTGGAGATGGCCTCAACGCCCCAACCTTGAAAAAGCCAATAAGTATTCACAATTCCTTCGTTGAAAAAGGGGCATTAAACATTGAATGCTTTTAAGTGTAGAAAAGTTGAAAGAAGAAGTGAGAACAGCCAATTAAGTGACAACAGTTGAATAGATGGATGGTTATAAAATAAGATTAGAAGTACAGATAATAGGAAGATATGATCTGAACCTAGCCAAGGTATGCTGCGTCTAGCGCGAAATTTTTTTTTTTTAATTGCTCACGAGATATTTTAGAAGGGTCTTAATTATGAGAAGGTATTTTTAAGTTATTCATAGTTAGACTAATTTTCGCTCGAGTCGGGTAGGTCCCTTGCAAAAGATAAAGTTCTGACCTCAAGTTTTAAACGGCTACATACATAAGGGGAGTTCGAACCCATGATCTCACTTGAGCCGGTGAAATTTAAAGATATAAAAGGAAATTAAATGACACGGTGGAATTGGATCCACTTCCTATTCCAATCAAAATTGATTTAAAACTAGACAGAGAGTGAAAGAGGAATCGGAAGGATTGGATCTACAGAGTAAAAAAAATCAATTCAACGCGCTTGCCGCCGAGTCTGTCTCTCTAGCCCTCTCTTTGAGAATCAATCTCCTTTGCTTTACCTCGGCTTTGCTTCGTGTAGTTGTAGTGTGGCACACAATACAATACGATACAATACTCAGAATAATGTTCATCTCTTTCTTTCTCTGATCATACCAAACAGAACAGAAAAAACAAACAAACGAAATAAGCGAAAGAACCAGACAAAGACCACGCCCATGCCATGTCCACCCTACGGCACCGTCCTCCTCCTTCGGGCCAACCGCTGCACCCCCAAGTAGAAGAAGAGGCTTACAACATAATCCCTGTGCACAACCTCCTAGCCGACCACCCGTCTCTCCGATACCCGGAAGTCCGTGCTGCAGCCGCCGCTCTTCGTACCGTCGGAAACCTCCGGAAACCGCCATTCGCCCAATGGCATCCCTCCATGGACATCCTGGACTGGTTGGCCCTCTTCTTCGGGTTCCAAGACGACAACGTTCGGAACCAGCGGGAGCACATCGTTCTCCACCTGGCCAACGCCCAGATGCGCCTCACTCCTCCCCCTGACAACATCGACACCCTCGACCCCACCGTCCTCCGCCGTTTCCGCCGCAAACTTCTGAAGAACTACACCAACTGGTGCTCTTATCTCAACAAGAAATCCAACATCTGGATCTCTGACCGCTCAAATCCCGATCTGAGGCGCGAGCTCTTGTACATTTCTCTTTATCTGTTGATCTGGGGAGAATCTGCGAATCTTCGTTTTATGCCGGAGTGCATCTGCTTCATTTTCCACAACATGGCCATGGAGTTGAACAAGATACTTGAAGATTACATTGACGAGAACACTGGGCAGCCTGTGATGCCTTCGATTTCTGGAAAGAACCAGTTCTTGAACCGCGTTGTGAAGCCCATTTACGAGACTGTGAAAAAGGAGATGGAGAGTAGTAAGAACGGAACTGCACCCCACAGTGCGTGGAGAAACTATGATGATTTGAACGAGTACTTTTGGAGCAAGCGGTGTTTTGATAAATTGAAGTGGCCTATTGATGTGGGGAGTAACTTCTTTGTGATTTCAACTAGGAAGAAGCACGTGGGCAAGACGGGGTTTGTCGAACAGAGGTCGTTTTGGAATTTGTTTAGGAGTTTTGATCGGTTGTGGATAATGTTGATACTGTTTTTGCAGGCTGCGATCATTGTTGCTTGGGAAGGGAATGAGTATCCCTGGCAAGCATTGAAGAACAGGGAAGTTCAAGTTCGGGTTTTGACAGTGTTCTTTACTTGGAGTGGATTGAGGTTGGTGCAGTTTTCGCTTGACGCGGGGATGCAGTACAGTTTGGTTTCGAGGGAGACCATGTCCCTTGGGGTTAGAATGGTGTTGAAAATTGCGGTCGCTGTGGGATGGATCCTTGTATTTGGGGTTTTCTATGGTAGGATTTGGAGTCAAAAGAACAGTGATAGGAGGTGGTCTGCTGCTGTTGATAGGAGGGTAGTGAATTTTCTGGAGGTGGCTGGAGTGTTTGTATTGCCCGAACTACTGGCTGTTGTCCTGTTTATAATTCCGTGGGTCAGGAATTTTCTTGAGAACACAAATTGGAGGATCTTTTATGTGTTGTCTTGGTGGTTTCAGAGCAGGAGTTTCGTTGGTCGTGCTTTGAGAGAGGGGCTTGTTGACAATATCAAGTATTCTCTGTTTTGGGTTTTGGTATTAGTTACCAAATTTGCTTTCAGTTACTTTCTGCAGATTAAACCGATGATTAAACCTTCAAAGCAGTTGCTGAAACTTGAGAATGTTACTTACGAGTGGCACCAGTTTTTCAAACATAGCAACAGATTTGCTGTTGGATTGTTGTGGCTTCCTGTGGTATTGATTTATCTGATGGACTTGCAGATTTGGTACTCGATCTATTCATCTTTTGTGGGAGCAGCAGTAGGATTGTTTGCTCATTTGGGTGAGATTCGAAACCTTGAGCAATTGAGGTTGAGATATCAATTCTTTGCAGGTGCAATTCAGTTTAATCTGATGCCTGAAGAGCAGCTGCTAAATGCGAGGGGGACACTAAATAAGTTTAAAGATGCCATCCACAGGTTAAAGCTTAGGTATGGGCTTGGCCGGCCTTATAAGAAGCTGGAGTCTAACCAGGTTGAGGCTAACAGATTTTCTTTAATCTGGAATGAGATCATAACGACTTTCAGGGAAGAGGACATTATATCTGATAGGGAGCTGGAATTGTTGGAATTGCCCCAAAATAGTTGGAAAGTGCGGGTTATTCGATGGCCTTGTTTTCTCCTCTGCAATGAGCTACTACTTGCCCTTAGCCAGGCTAAGGAGTTGGTAGATGCTCCTGATAAGTGGCTTTGGTACAAGATATGTAAGAATGAGTACAGACGTTGTGTTGTCATAGAAGTTTATGATAGTGTAAAGCACTTGTTGCTTGAGATCATCAAGGTCAACACTGAAGAGCATTCAATTGTGACCGTCTTGTTCCAAGAAATAGATCATGCCATAGAGATTGAGAAATTTACTAAGACCTTCAAGATGAATGCACTGCCCAATTTCCACGTTAAGTTGATAAAACTCATTGAGTTGCTAAATAAACCTGAGAAGGATATGAACCAGGTGGTGAATATTCTGCAGGCTTTGTATGAGATTGCTGCTAGAGATTTCTTCAAGGAAAAGCGGACCACCAACCAGTTAATGGAGGATGGTTTGGCTCCACTAGATCCTGCTGCAATGGCAGGGCATCTTTTTGAAAATGCAATTCAATTGCCTGATCCCAGCAATGAGATTTTCTATAGGCAGGTACGGCGGTTGCACACAATTCTTACCTCCAGGGATGCAATGCATAACATCCCAGTAAATCTTGAGGCCAGACGTAGAATTGCCTTTTTTAGCAATTCCCTTTTTATGAACATGCCACATGCTCCTCAAGTGGAGAAAATGATGGCTTTCAGTGTCCTAACCCCTTACTACAATGAAGAAGTTTTGTACAGCAGGGAGCAACTTCGCACTGAGAATGAGGATGGGATTTCCATACTGTACTATCTGCAAACAATTTATGATGACGAGTGGAAAAACTTCTTGGAGAGGATGCGGCGTGAAGGGATGTGTAAAGATGATGAGTTATGGAAAACAAAGTTGAGAGAACTTAGGCTTTGGGCATCTTATAGGGGCCAAACACTTGCACGCACTGTAAGGGGGATGATGTATTACTATCGTGCTCTTAAGATGCTTGCTTTCCTTGATTCAGCTTCGGAAATGGATATTAGGAATGGTTCACGAGAACTTGGTTCAATGAGGAGGGATGGTGGGCTGGATGATTTCGGCTCTGCGAGATCTCCTTCTTCCTTAAGTTTAAGTAGAACTGGCAGTTCCCTGAACTTGTTGTTTAAAGGCCACGAGTTTGGGACTGCTCTGATGAAATTCACTTATGTGGTTGCATGCCAGATTTATGGAACTCAAAAGGCTAAAAAGGATCCCCGTTCTGATGACATTTTTACCTTGATGAAAGACAATGAGGCCCTTCGAGTCGCCTATGTTGATGAGGTAAACACCGGGAGGGATGAGATAGAATATTATTCTGTTCTTGTGAAGTATGATCAGCAGCTGGAAAAGGAAGTGGAGATTTACAGGGTCAAGCTGCCAGGTCCCTTGAAGCTTGGAGAGGGAAAACCGGAGAATCAAAATCATGCTCTTATCTTCACTCGTGGTGATGCAGTGCAGACTATTGACATGAACCAGGACAATTATTTTGAGGAGGCACTCAAGATGCGAAATCTTTTGGAAGAATACAGGCACTCCTATGGCATTCGAAAGCCAACTATTTTGGGAGTCAGAGAACACATCTTTACTGGTTCAGTCTCATCACTTGCGTGGTTTATGTCAGCACAGGAAACTAGTTTTGTGACCCTCGGACAGCGGGTTCTGGCCAACCCTTTGAAAGTTCGTATGCATTATGGTCATCCAGATGTCTTTGACAGGTTTTGGTTCTTGACTCGGGGTGGCATCAGTAAGGCTTCTAGGGTGATTAACATCAGTGAGGATATTTTTGCCGGTTTTAATTGCACTTTGCGAGGAGGCAATGTTACTCACCATGAGTACATTCAAGTTGGCAAGGGAAGGGATGTTGGGCTTAATCAAGTATCCATGTTTGAAGCCAAGGTTGCCAGTGGAAATGGTGAGCAAGTGCTTAGCAGAGATGTCTATCGGTTGGGGCATAGGCTGGATTTCTTTAGAATGCTGTCATTCTTTTATACCACTGTGGGATTTTTTTTCAACACAATGATGGTCGTTCTCACTGTGTATGCATTTCTATGGGGGCGCCTCTATCTTGCTCTAAGTGGTGTTGAGGCCTCTGCTTTGTCAAACAGCAGCAGCAACAATAAAGCTCTTGGTGCAATTTTAAATCAACAATTCATCATCCAACTAGGTCTTTTCACAGCCCTTCCAATGATTGTGGAGAATTCTCTAGAGCATGGATTTCTCCATGCTGTCTGGGATTTCTTGACAATGCAGCTTCAGCTGTCATCTGTTTTCTACACATTTTCCATGGGAACTCGTACTCATTTCTTTGGGAGAACTATTCTTCATGGTGGTGCAAAGTATCGGGCAACTGGGAGGGGCTTTGTTGTGGAGCACAAGAGTTTTGCTGAAAATTATAGACTTTATGCTCGTAGTCATTTTATCAAGGCTATTGAGCTTGGGTTGATACTGACAGTTTATGCATCATACAGCGCCGTAGCCAAGGACACATTTGTTTACATAGCTATGACAATTTCTAGTTGGTTCCTTGTTGTGGCGTGGATAATGTCACCATTTGTTTTCAATCCATCTGGCTTTGATTGGTTGAAGACAGTCTATGACTTTGATGATTTTATGAACTGGATTTGGTATAAAGGTGGTGTATTTTCAAAAGCTGAACAGAGCTGGGAAAGATGGTGGTATGAGGAACAGGATCATCTGAAGACAACTGGGCTATGGGGAAAGCTAATGGAGATAGTTTTGGACCTACGGTTCTTCTTCTTCCAGTACGGGATTGTTTACCAGCTGGGAATTGCTGCTGGAAGTACTAGTATTGCTGTCTACTTACTATCTTGGATCTGTGTTTTTGTCACCTTATTCCTTTATGTGTTGATAGCCTATGCTCGAGACAAGTACGCTGCAAGAGACCACATCTATTATCGACTGGTCCAGTTTCTAATTATCATACTTGCAATACTTCTGATGATTTCCCTACTTGAATTCACAGCATTCAAGTTTACAGATGTTTTTACCAGTTTGTTGGCTTTTGTTCCTACTGGGTGGGGACTGATATTGATTGCCCAAGTATTGCGCCCATTTCTGCAATCCACCATACTATGGGAGATAGTTGTTTCCGTTGCCCGGCTCTATGATATAATGTTTGGAGTGATAGTTATGGCCCCTGTGGCATTTTTGTCGTGGATGCCAGGATTCCAGTCAATGCAAACCAGGATTCTGTTTAATGAAGCATTCAGTAGAGGCCTCAGAATTTCCCAGATTGTTACGGGGAAAAAGTCTATTGAATTGTGATTTTAGGTACTTCACTTTCCTTTGTTTTCTTTTTATGATGTTTCTTTTACTTCAGAAAAAGAACTTGCTCTTAGTGTCTATGGTTTCTGATGGGCTCTTATTAAGCTGAAGTTTAACTGACAAAACATTGAGGCTTGGCCTTTGACTGAAGATGATGGTTCAAGTTTTTTCCTTTTCTTTTTGCCTAAAGGGGTGAGCAAATCCCTCTGTAACTTTTATTGACATTATTGTATTATAAGTTAGATCTTGCTGTCCTGATATTTGCAGGATGCGTAACATTTTGACTTGTTTACACTAGATTGACATCTTTAATTTTAAGCTGTTTTCAGGAATTTTCTTGGTATCTTAAAAGCTGGATGTTAGATGATTGCACCAAATATACTGACCATGGGACCTGATTATCTTTTACAGGTACCGATTCAGGATGAAGAGTTGGAAATGATGTGTTGACCACCAACATCTATCTTTATTTTGTTCGAGAAAGAACCTGGCCTATGCTTGTACCTTGGGTAAAATTTCTCTCGGGAGGAAGATAAAAATTCTGTCATGTCCATGTCCATGTCCCTTCTTTGTTTTTTTGTTCTGTTGTAATTAGTCTAATTTGTCATACGTCCATTGATGTTCTTTCGCTTTCTAAATTCACGTTTCTAATAGTACAGTTATTTGTAGTGTCTATACAGAGAGGTAGCTTTAGTGTGTAGCTCGCTGAGATAGTTAAAAAGAGTGTACGTTATTTTTTGAGGTATGCCAGCAATCTGTTTTGAAGTATAATTTTCCTTTGATCTTCTTGTGGGATGGATCCATTTATCATCCCAATGGATGAGTGTGAGTATGTTGGAGAGCAGCGAAAGCTGATCAGAGAAGCAACTTGCCATTATGCTTATGCTGCTTTATTTATAACTTTGAATCTTTTGCATCTCATAGAATGCTTCAAAGCATTCACCTTGTTCACTTCAAAGCATTCACTTTGTTCACTGAAGAGGAGGTTCAGAGTTGCTCGTCTCTAACATAAAGGACTGCCTCTCCGTTCACGGAGAGTTCCTCTTCTCTGTTAATCAATTGCCACTAACTTTTGCTGACTAAACACATATGATAGTGCACGTCATAGTTTTAAAAATCGGACCGGATTGGCTGGTCTGACCGGTTCGACCGGTAATTGGTCTGCTATCTGGTTCGGTTTATCCTTAAAAATCGGTTCTCAATTGAACCAGTGAGAATCGGTCAAAACCGGTCAATTGACCGGTCAGACCGGTCCGATCATTGGTTAAATAAAATTTTTATTTTTTTAATTTTTTGGTATATTTTTTTTATTTTTTAATATTATTAATATTATATATAATTAAATATAATTATTGCATAATTATGATGTCATACTGGTTCGACCGGTGGTTGAACCAGTCGAACCTGTCAAATTGGTGATCAGTAAGGCTTCCGGTTCGATGGCCAGTTCGAGTTTCAAAACATTGGTGCACGTGCATGAAGTAATTAAAAAAGTAATATATATTAAAAATATTGATTTATTCAAATCGTGATTTTGTATTCCAATATTTTACAAAAGGTTTAAATAATATTATTCATTACACCCTAAATAGAGTGTAAAAATGGTAACATAGATAACAATATAGACTTGCTTAAACTCTTCATTACAACTTTAACTAATGTTTAAATAAATTATTTTGAAGATCACATTCACCTTTGGTGAGCTAAATTTATGTTCCATATATTAGAATGTAAATATGATAAATTAATAAAATATTTCCTTTTCAATTTTTTATTAATTACTTACAACAAATTATAAAAATGAGAAATTTATCCTTTTTTTAATGTTATTCCACAATAAAATAAAATAAAATATTTATAAAAGACTTAATTTACTTTCATGTTAAGCTTATTAATACATTATTAATTATCAAAAAAATATAATAAACCAATATATTGTTATTATTAAAATTTAACAAAATATATGTCGTTAATTATTAATAAAATAGATAAAATAATATATGTTTAAATATTAACAAAATTAATTAACATAATATATTTAAATTATATGTATATTGTTTGATAATTAATGAGATGTATATATGATAAATTAATATAACAACAAAAAGTTTTACAAATTTTCATTAATAGAAAAGTAAATCAAATTGTTATTAATTATTGCATTTTAATATAAGTAATGAGATATAAATCTAACAAGTCAATAAAATTAATAAATTAGTATTTTTGTTATGACCCATGGTTGTGGTTTATTTCAACGGTATGAATACCGTTCTGTACTGAACGAAAAAGGGGGCCGTATTCATGTTTTTGGTACTAGCCCTAGATATCAGTTGGTATCGTGAGTTTTCGTTCAGTATTGGCCAGTATCCAAAATACCGGCACCTTAAGTTTTAATTAAAAAACTTAACCAAAAACCCCCTGCATGCCTCACCCACTCGAACCCTTATGCTTTTTTCGATTTTTTTACTCTCTCTCACTGACTCTGACTCACCTTCATTCTCTCTCTCTCTCTCTCGTTCTCCTCTCCATCTTCGACGGTGCTGCTCCCTCTCCGACGACTATCATCTTCCTCCCCGATCCATGCCAGCATCATACCATTTTCAACCCTCATCAGCTCCTCCATGCGAAGTCACGAACACATCACCGTCTTCAACCCTCCTCCATGCCTAACGGCCGCTCACCCCAGATCTAAACCCTCTCACCCCAGATCTAAACCCGACCCGTCACCTAACCCAAAAACCGAAAGTTGTGAATTGGTTTTTAGGTGTGTTTTTTGACTTTTCTATTTTTCCTGCTTAATTGCATTTTTGATTGTGAATCGGTTGGAACTTGGAAGTTGAAAGTTGGAATTAAATTTTGAATTGGATTTGTGATTTACGTGGGTTAGATATTAGAGTTGAATGATTTACGATTTTGTTTTGGTTTATTTCTAGTTTGTTTTTGTGGATTGGTTTAATCGATTAAGAGAAATTTATGTCAAGTTTTTTAAATTAAAATTAAAATTTAAAACCGATAATGCAAAATTGTAAACTTGCAAAGGCTTAAATAATTAATAAACACATTCTTAAAATTTGTGAAATGTTATTTTATTTTTAGTATTTGGGTATTGGCTTTAGGTAAATAATTAATTGAGTATAAAATTATGCTATTGTAAATTAATAATAATTCGGTTGTAGTTAATGATAGTATTTGGGTATTGGCTTTGGGTAAATAATTAATTGAGTATAAAATATGTTGATTTATTTGGTAATATATATGTGTAAGCTATCATAAATATTTATAATAGATAATGTGTGAAAGTAGTGATGTAAACTTGTCCAAAAGGAACTTTTTTTCTAATTGTGAACATGTTGTAGGCTAAACTCCAACCACTTATACTTAGATTAATGAATGTCAATTAAAAATCGTAAAAGCAACTTATATATTTAAGAACCAAATATAGAATGGTGTATATAATATTATGGTTTTTTTAGAAATGAAAAGAAGATTCAAAGCTTTAAATAAGAAAAAAAACATTTCCAAAAAAGTTATATTCTTTAACTTGATCCTCATGTTATGAATATATCCTTTAACTTGATCTTGATGTTATGAATAGATGTGTATGAACAATTGTATAAGATATGTCATTCATTATTTGGCGATTATGTAAATCATACCCTTCAACTTAATCCTCATGTTTGAAACTTTAAATTGAAATTGTTCGAAATTGTTGGAGATAGAAATTGTTTATATATGTTTTGTGATTACTGGAAATGAAAATTGTTTATGTATGTTTTGTGTAATTATATATGTTGAATAATTGAATTGTTAGTTTTTGACTTATAGTGAATTGTGTTCGATGAAATTGATTTGTGTATAATGTAATCATACAAAATGAGTTATATTATATAAGATGGATATGCATATTGTATAATGAAATTATGTGTTATTTATTTTGATATATGTGTTCCTTTATCTTTACAGATAAATAGAAGGAAGTTCAAATACTCCTTATCAAACCACTTCAGGAAGATACAATGATCTAACTTGAGCTCATGCTGCATTAGTTCACGATATGAGAAACCATATTATTTGCTTGTTTTGTAACAAGCATTTGAAAGGTAGAAGAATCACCTGATTAAAGAACATTTAGCTGGGGTTAAAGGAGATGTAGAACCCTGTAAAAAAGTAAGCCATGATGTGAAGTGGCAGATGAAACATTACTTGAAGAATATCAACACGAGAAAGATAAAAGGGAAAAGTTGAAATTGGTAGTGGAAGTTTATTTTTTGGTTTTAGTGGTGATTGTGGAAATGTTAAAGGTGGTAGTGGTGGTGGTGGTAGTGGTACTAGTAGTGTTCTATCCCAGGCCTAAGAAGAAGTACTTGGACCTGATGTGAGGAAGAGAAGAAGGCCTGTGACTAGTTTTTTTGCATCACGAACAACTCCTAGAGCTCAACCTTCAATTCATAGTGCAATGCAATCAAGAGATGCGAATCATAATGTCGATATGGCAGTAGCTAGATGATGATATGATACAGGTTCATCATTCGATACTTCTTAGTCTTATTATTATCAACTTATGATGAATGTAATAGCCTCTTATGGTCTGGGATACAAAGGTCATTCGATTAATGACTTAAGAGGTAAACTCTTGAATTCTTCTATTTTTAAAATTAGAAGTTATTTGGCAAAAAAAGAGTGAATTGAGCTACTTATGGATGTTCAATCATATGTGATGGTTGGACAAATAGGAGACAAGAGCCTATTATTAATTTCTTGGTTTATTCTACAAATGGCTCTATGCTTTTGAAATCTATTGATGCATCTGGTCTTATAAGGAATACTGAGACTTTGTTTAAGATATTTAATGAGGTTGTGAATGAAGTAGGGCCAGAAAAAATTGTTCAGTTTATTACTGACAATGATTCCGCTTATAAAGCGGCAAGAAAAAAGGTTGCAAAATAAGTATAATTATTTTTTTTGGACTCCTTGTGTTGCACATTGCATTGACCTAATGATGGAGAATATAGAGGATCCTAGGTATTTTCCTATTATTGATGAGACTATGCAGAAAGCTAAAAAGGTGACCAAGTTCATCTATAATCATGCATGGGTATTGAATTTAATGAGAAAGGAATTTACCAATGGTAGGAATTTGTGTCGCCCTGTTGTGACAAGATTTGCAACAAATTTCTTATCACTTCAATCTTTTGTTACGGTGAAGAAAGAGTTAAGACAAATGTTTACAAGTGATAAGTGGATTGCATCTCAGCATGCTAGGTCTAATGCTGAGTGGAGGTTTGTAAAATTATACTGGAATATAGAGAATTTTGGTCTCAATGGCAATTTTTTATCCGAGTTTGTGACCCTTTAGTGAGGGTGTTTTGCTTGGCTGATAATGAAGAAAAGCCAACAATGGGTTATTTTTTTGATGCCATGGAGAGAGCGATGGAGGCAATCAAGGCCAATCTGAAACATAGGCCTTCTTTGTACACACCATATCTTTCAATCATTAATGAGAGAAGGGAAAG
>JAOSBL010000009.1:2953326-2966173 GCA_027568915.1 Erythroxylum roraimae
AAACAAGCCCCTTACTAGGTGATCCTTTGATGTACCTTAGGATCCGAACGACTGCATTCCAATGATTCTCACATGGTGAGTTAAGAAATTGGCTCACAACACTAACAGGAAAAGCAATGTCAGGTCTAGTCATAGTAAGATAGTTCAACTTTCCCACTAACCTGCTATACTTGTCTGGATCAGAATAGGGCTCCCCTTGATTAGGTAGCAGCTTCACATTTGGGTCCATAGGTATGTCAACAGGTTTACAATCAAGCATTCCAATTGCTTCCAGAATATCAAGAGCATACTTCCTTTGAGAGAGAACAATACCAGTGTTTGATTGGGCCACTTCAATCCCAAGAAAGTATCGTAACTGACCAAGGTCTTTAGTTTGAAAATGCTTGAACAAATATCGCTTCAATTCCTTAATGCCTTGATCATCACCTGTAATGACAATATCATCCACATACACCACAAGATAAATAAAGGTACCTGATGATGAGTGTTTAAAAAATACAGAATGATCTGCCTCACCACGAGTCATGCCAAATTGTTGGATGACTTTGCTAAACTTCCCAAACCATACTTGCGGTGACTGTTTTAAACCATATAAGGATTTCTTGAACTTGTAGACCCGACCTAACTCCCCCTGAGTAACAAACCCAGGTGATTGCTCCATATAAATCTCCTTCTCCAAATCATCATGTAAGAAAGCATTCTTAATATCAAGTTGATACGAGGGCCAATATTTGATGGCAGCCATAGATAAGAACAAACGAATAGATGCCATCTTAGCAACAGGAGAGAAGATATCACTGTAATCCAAACCATAGATCTCAGTGTATCCTTTTGCGACTAGGCAAGCTTTCAATCGGTCGACCTGTCCATCAGGACCAACTTTAACAGTAAAAACCCATTGGCATTTGACTGTAGATTTGCCAGGTGGAAGTGAAACAAGTGTCCATGTATGATTGGACACCAAGGCTATCATCTCATCAATCATAGCCTGTCTCCATTTGGGATGGGATAGTGCTTCTTGAACAGTCTTAGGAATGGTAATAGATGATAAAGTAGAAACAAAGGCATAGTGTAAAGGAGATAATTGGTGGTAACTCAGAAAGTGATAAATGGGATGAGGATTACGAGTAGAGCATGTATCTTTATGAAGTGGAATAGGTTGGTCATCAGAAGTATCAGGCAGGACCATAGCAGGAGAAGAGATTGGGGCTGGAACTGAATCACAAGTATCAACTAAAAGAGGAAGCTCTAATGTGTCTGGTCGTCGTCGCTCATAAGTCATACGAAATCGACGTGAGGAAGGATCAGCCTGTAACTGTGGATCCGAAGATGAGTCAAGAAGAGGCACAGGTAATTCCTGTGAAGTTGTGTCAGATGTAGTTGATGATGCGGAGAATGTTGTATCCTCAAAGAAGGTAAAATCTGCAGTCATATAGAAACGGTTTGTAGTGGGGGAATAACACCAATACCCTTTCTGAACCTGAGAATACCCAAGAAAGATACACTAAATAGCGCGAGCAGACAACTTGTCACATCCATGAGAGAGATTATGAACAAAACAGATAGAACCAAACACACAGGGACAACATAAAGAGGATCCCTAGGAAACAAGATAGTATGAGGAACCTTATTACCCATAATATCAGATGGCATGTGATTGATTAAGTAACATGCGGTAAGTACCGCATCACTCCAAAATTTTAAAGGAATTTTAGCATTTATTAATAGAGTGCGAGTTGTATCAATAAGATAATGATGTTTACTTTTAGCCACTCCATTTTGTTGGGATGTATAAGGACAACTGGACTGATTTATGATGCTATGAGATGCCAGAAATGACGTGAATGATGCGGAAAAGTATTCTTTGGCATTATCACTGCGCAATTGTCTTTCCAAATTGGTTCTTGATTTCTGAACAACAAGTCTTGAAGGCATCAAATAACTCAGAACGATCTCGCATTAAAAATAACCAAGTACATCTTAAAAAGTCATCAATGAAGGGAACATAATTCCTATATCCTAAAACAGACGTAACACAACTAGGACCCCAAACATTAGAATGAATGAGATCACAAGGAGACATAGTTTGACTACTGACACTACTTGGAAAGGAAACCCTGACATGTTTTCCAAGTTGACATGACTCACACTTCAAGGACTTCAAACAAGAAAGCTTCGGAACCATTTTCTTTAATGCTTCTAGACTTGGATGACCTAGACGACGGTGAAGAAGATTAGGAGATTGAAACAACACATATGGTAGATGAATGAGGTTGTAGGTAGTAGAGACCTCGTGATTCAGATGCAACTCCAATCGTTTGTGCTATGCTCCGATCCTGTATAAGAAAGGAATCAGAACTGAAGGTTAGGGAACAATTTAGAGTGCGAGTAAGTTGACTCATAGAGATTAAATTAAAGGGATAGCCAGGTACAAATAAAACATAATTTAAAGGTAAAGTTGGAATAGGTGAAGCTTGGCCAATGCCAGTGGCTTGTTCCTTAGATCCATCAGCAAGAGTAACATTGTGGGGTGTTTTAGGTAGTGACAGTTTAGTGAAAAGAGAGGGATTACCAATCAAGTGATCAGAAGCACTAGAGTCTAAAATCCATGGTCTAGCAGAATGGGAGAGGCAAATGGTAGAATTACCCGTATGCGATATAGTGACCAATGAAGAGGCCTGTTGAGTTGCCTTAAACTGAAGGAATTCCTTATATTCATTGGCAGAAAGACGACGATCTTCCTCATACTCAATCTTTTGTTCATATTTACCGGAGACTAAGCGACATTGGCTGTTTTGTTTGGAAATCCATGTAAGGAGTAACAACGATCCTGAGTGTGTCCATCTTGGTCACAATAGGACAATGGAAGTTGCGTCTACCACCTCTTCTACGACCACCACCTCGACTTCCTCAGCTAGATGAATTAGAGACCAAAACAGAAGACTCAGAAGGCGTTTGAGAATCAGTTTCTGGCGATTTTTCTTTGGTAAGCTCAAACCTCATTTTGGCGTCACCGTACCTTAACTTCAATGTCTCCTATGTCAAATTTAGATATCTTAACTTGAGTACACCGACTGGAGTTGGTGTAGTTAACTAGACACATTCTGGTTAGACCAACAATTTCGGGCAGTAGCCCTCGAGGCAATTTGCTGCCAACATACCCTCTAGTACAGAAGCAAAGCAGGCCATTAATTGCTCCTTTAATTGGTTACCTGCTCTATTCCTCCTTCCAATCCAACTACAACTTGTTCCAGTCACTCCCTTTTGCCTTGTTCTTCTATTAGTGTGTTTTGTCACTACCTTTTACCTTGTTCTTCTATTAGCATGTTTTAACTTTAGTAGCACACCACAATTGGTTAGTTCACAACATTTAGAGGTTAGGAATGCACGCAATTATCTCAAAAATTGTGCATACACATCCAGCAGGGTACACACTTCGACCATTTCATGCCTAACAGTTATTTTGGTAATATATCATTCTCCATGACACGAAATTGTTTATGCAGTTATTGGAGAGACCATAACGTTTGCATCCCCCAATGGGCTGATCTTTCTTTCTAATGGAGAATGGTAAGAATTTGCTTTGACTTTGTCTATTGTCCAATAATTGTTATTGTCTATTGTCCATTAATTGTTATAGATACTATGTTTCTCTTCATTTTACCTTAATTTTGTCTTTTGCATGTTTTTGTTAAGTTTTTCCTCCCAAATAACATGTGTCTTCCTGGCATCATTATTATTGCATTCCTAAGACAAGCTGCATAAGATAGGTAACAGGTCACAGAGTTATATATATATTTTAAGTTTTGGGATTGTTCACAGCCTCTTTAAATGATTCTGCATGAGATTTTAGACTGCTGGTTCTGTGATAAGCTGGAGAAGTGTGTAAATTTCTCACATTTAATGTGTTTACTGACCAGTATTGTGAAAAAATGGACATTCTTGAGATCTGATGCAAGAGTCTGTTTGTTTAAAAAAAAAAATCAAAAGCTTTTTTCTTTAATGGTTTGGGAATTTCCAGTCAAGAAAGAGAGATCTTTCAGAAAGATTCATATGCTGACCTATATCAACAGTATATAGGCAAAATTGACCTCCTGACCTTCTTTGCTACTCATGTCATGGCGACAGAATCACCGGATGACTTTTCTTCCAGGTTCTAAAGTTTGCATCAAAGGATTGATTGATAGTGGAAGGAAAATATTGTTCATATAACCAGTTCCCCCTTGAACTAGTTGTGACTGGTACCAGTTCCACAACAAAATTTGATAGACAAACGTTCCAATTTTTGAAGTTCCTGTCATCTCTCCTAATGTATAAAGCTATGAAATTGATATTAGTAGCTTTTACTTCTAGGACTGAGACCTAGGGTAGTTTACTATAAATGGTGACTGGATTACAAATAAATCAACTTGATGATTAAATGCAATAATGGAAATCTTTCTTCATATCTAATGGTCTTCTAATATAGTTTCTGAAGCTTGATATTTGATCCACGAAATTATTGGGAGTTATGAAGTCAATCTCAGGAGAAAACTATAATTGAATACTTAATTTTTGGATATAGTTCTCCAACACTATGAAACCAGATAACATATAAGCAATCAATTAATTAGACTACTAGGACTAGGGCTGCTAATGCTGGAGCTGTATTCTTGATTGAGGTAATTTGGTATACAATTGTTATTTTTGGATGACATACGTATCACATGATTTGGTCTATGACCTGCAGATAAGGAGTGAGTAATTGTGATAAGATGGTCATGCTCAAGCCAAGATAGATTTATACTATGTGTAAAATGTATGTTTAATTACATGCTGATGCTATTGTGTGGCAGTAAATAATTTTCCTTTTGTTTTTATCAAGATTTTCAGGCTTGCTACATGTTTCTTCTATTAATTTTCACATTCTTACACTCTCCATAAGAGCAGTTCTTGTCAAACTTATGATGTTACGAAAAGAGATTAGAGCATCAAAATTTGACAAAGTATGGTTACAGTCAGGTGGTTGTAGCTAGAAGGATTTATAAAATAAAAAAAAACTTCTTAGCTTCATCTTATCATGGTGAGATGTATGTAGTTCTTGGCTAGGAACTGTAAGCTTTTTCTATATTTGATAAAGGAAAACTTTAATTCTTCTTTATGTGTCTTATCTATCTATCTATCTATCTGTCTATCTATCTATATACATATATATATGTAAATATAACATTCATATCTCATGTTTCAGGATCCGCTACCTTCTCCTTGCAAGGATGTTGAGATTAATTAGACTTCTGATGTATGTCCGTAGCTACCGAGCTTTTGTTGCCACTTTCTTGACCCTCGTACCAAGTCTGATGCCATACCTAGGCACCATATTTTGTGTTATGTGCATATATTGCTCTCTTGGTGTCCAGGTACACTGACTCATCTCTTCACTTGCTTGGTTTTCAAATTGCTACTAAATTCTTCATATGCTAGTTCATTAGGCTAGTGTTATGATTTTCTTTTCTGTTTTCCTGTCATTATAACTTTCTTTGGTAATTGTTACTCTTACTGACTTCTTGGCAAATCAATTGATTTAAAATTGAAGCATCAATATCGGATGTTTTCTAAATACAACCTTTTTTTTTTGGGAAAAGTGTTTGTTTTGGTTAATGCAATAGTGGCTACCTTTTTCTTTTGGTATATCACCACAAAATTGCAAATAAGATCCCTTAGCTTAACTACTAAGACTTGACCTTTATCGATGGGGAGGTACTCCTACTTCCCTACGATTGTCCAAAACCTTGGCAGTTAATCGAGACTAACTTATGGATGTAACTTTTCTGTTCAATTCAGTTTCCCCTAAACTAGAATATTTCTCATTATAAAGATTGATCTTTTGTTAATTATTGGGATATCTTAACGTCTGCAATTTGTTACTCTGAAACCTTTTAGATAACCAGCATATGTATACAAGAAATTTTTCCATGTATTGCTGCAAAATACTCGATTACATACATACATACATACATATACATATATACACACACACACACACATATCTGTACATATCATCTTTTCTTGGCATTAAGTCTTTTCTTGAACATTGAATTTGTAGGTTTTTGGAGGAATTGTTAATGCTGGAAACCCCAGTGTCGAGGAAACAGATATTGCTGAAAACGAGTATCCTTTTCAACTTACTGGAGTAGCTTCAATAACCTTTTGTTTTTCTTCAAGGATAACAATTTATGTTCACATTGTTCAGAACAGGATAATGATTTGGGAATGTCTTATTTCTGCCAGATCTAATATCTACAAACCTAAAGGTCTGTCTTTCACTACACAATGGTTACCATGAAGCTGCCTGCGGGATTGGTGACCTTTTCTACTATATTTCACTATTATCATAAATGATTGATTTTTGAAGATAGCTTTCCTTGACAAAATCAGTTATTGGCTTTTCAATTTTAATGACTATCCAAATGGAATGGTGACCCTTTTTAATCTGCTAGTTATGAACAATTGGCAAGAGTGGATGCAGGTACTGAACTACATGATTTTCTGTCTTGTCTTTACTTTGACTTCCATCATTATATTTAGTCCTTGGTAAGGAAAATACCATTTCCTGGGCTGAGTCTTTGATCTTGAGACTTTCATATCAGTGTTTCCTGTTATTTTTGTGTTTTCTATTAACAATCTTGGGGAAAGGCCAGAGTTGCTTGTCTCTTATATCCAGCCCTGAAACTTGTAAATATTGATACTACTGTGTTTCTAATCTCTGATGGAATCAATAGATTTGCACATTTTCTTGATAACCCTATCAAAAAGTATCTCCTGTTCCTGCTAAATCAAGTTAGTCAATCATTACTAAATCATGTATATATGGACTGTGACTTGTCTGATTATCTAGAGGTCATATATAAAACTTGAGATGTATTGCAAGGCTTTGTAAAAGGAAAAAAATGCATTATCTGTTTACATGATGATATTGTAACATTGCATAATGATGTGTCAACTTTCTTGTACATTCAGATATACTACTTCCTAAGATTTTACCCTACCGTTTCTGTTTCATTTTTAATTCTGTCTCTATATATTTGAACCAATTTAATGCTAAAGCAGCTTTTGTTAAGTGATATTTGTACCTTTGTGCAAAGGGGTTAAGAAAGGCCCTTGTTCCCAACAATTGTGTCTGGTGTGAAATTATACTAAAATAGTTCTAAAATGTTTTACAGTAGATTTGCCTTGTTTTAACTAATTAGTTCCTCCAAACTTCCAGGCACTGAAGTAAAAGTTCTGTGAACACTTATTTCATATGCAGGATATCCTAGATTACATATATGTAATTACATCGAGACATCATAATTATAGAAAGTTTACTTTTTCTTTCAGTGCTCCTAAATTTTTGTGATTATGTTGAAAGTTTTTTTCTTTCTTTTTCTACTTGTTCTTTCCCTTTGTCCCTAATAAGCTATTGTGGTTGGAAGCTTAAATGATTATTGTCATCCTACTCCAGAGCTATAAGCAGTTGACTGGAACTGCATGGACCCTTGCATATTTCATCAGCTTCTACCTTCTAACCGTTTTGTTGCTTTTAAATTTGGTAAGACATTCCTTCTTTGGTATATTTAATTTTTTTTATCTTTTTCTAGTATCTAGGAAAGATATCTTCTATATGTTGTTTACAAATTATACTACCTTGTTTATGTTAAAAGCTAATTTTAGTTTCAGTACCTTGTATTTAGTGTGAGATTTGACACACATTCAGTTCGATGTATAAGAGGCATTTTATGGTTTATATCCAATCCTGGGTTTGATTCTATTACATAGATAGCCTATATTCCATATATAGGCTACGTAAGTAATATTCTTATATGGGATACGTAATAATAGTAATAAATCTATCTTGACAGAATTAAATGGTTTATTGATTGTGAATCTTTCAGTTGTTATTTTTGAGACGATAGAATCTATTTCAATTGATTTTCTTAGGGTTGTGTGTTTGGTTCGGCTGAAATGAATTGCTGTGGTCTTTTCTGAAAGTACATCATATCCTACTTATAGTCAAACGTTCTAAAGAAAACTGTGTTATTTTCACAACCATGTTTGAAACGTCTTATTGTAATTAGTACTTCCAATGTGGGTAATATTTACTTGAATAATTCAACTCCATGGTACACGAGCTTCTTTGCGAATGGCTTGTTAGCATGGTCCTCAATCAACTTAACTTTTTAGTTGAATGGTTTTAGGTCATAAAGTTAGTGAACTGAAAATGTCCAGCCATCAAAATCTTGGTTTCATTTACCTGAGTGATGCATGCCAATTTTAAGGAGTGATAATCTATAACATAATCATGTCTGATCCATTATGCTGTTAGAAATAAGAGTTATTTGACACATCTATAACTAAGGATTATGTCTGCCTTTATGAAACTCGTATTTTCTTATTTGGATAAGTAACTTTGTTGACATGTTTTCATAAAGATATCACAGCTTCATCTTTTCTTCATTATCCAGGTTATTGCGTTTGTTCTGGAGGCATTCTTTGCTGAGATGGAACTTGAGACATCAGAGAGCAGAGATGAGGGCAAGGTTGGTAAACATACAATACTAAACAGAAAACTACTATATGGCCAGGTTGTCCATTATTGATTATTCTAATTCATTAATTACCCTGGCTTAAATGATGGTGACCAAAGTATTTACAGCTTTTGACAGCTTATGAAACTTCTAACCTTTTTTAAGAAGACCATCTTATATTGATGATGGGTGTACTGGAAATGTCATCAAAATATGAGATGAAAATTTGTTTCATGGTTTATCTGTCTTGTAGGCATCATTAAACAAAAACGCAATGTGGGTAATTGTTTGAAAGGCTAGGTTAAAAGAGGAGAAAAAAGGATTTTCTCTTTAAAAGTGCTGAATGAGTTGCTTACTACTAAAAACTTCCATATTTCGATGTATACATTTAAAACTAGTGAATGCACATAACTTGTATATTGTTATTGGAGAATCTGTTTTCTGAATGATATATGTGGACCTTTTGCAGCAAATGGTCAGTGAGAAGTTTGACAATTTTGCATATAAATAATCTACTCTGATGTTTTGCTGTTCATATTCATCAACCTATTACGCTTATTGGGTAAAACATACCCCAAACACGAAATTGAAGTAAATTCTGCAGTGGTTTTACATTTGTACTTAAGCCTCAGTTGATCTATTTGATTGTGCTCTTAAATTTTGATTGCTTGGTATCATCTATGCTTTACCGTACAGCAAACTAATGGTCTTTACCATGCTATGTAGGATGTGAAAGATTTGAGTTACCGACCTCGATATGTTGGGTAAACTGCTTTTATTGTTTTAGTCAGGCATATTACAAACATATATAATCCATTTACAAGTGTTAATAAATACGATAACTCTGTTTTTGATTTTGCAGAACAAAAACTCGTAGTCAAAGAGTTGATGTCCTTCTTCATCACATGTTGAGTGCGGAGCTGGATCAACATCGGTCCTAGCCTTGATTTACTTCTGCATGGTAATTCTTGTTTCTAGCAACTAAAACATATAGTTTGAATCTTGGACCACTTTAGCTAAAGCTTTTGTTACAGACATGGACGTTGTTAAGGAACCAGATCCAGGAGAAATAACTAGCTCACGGATCCCGGCAGACCCAGCTGAACCTAAGAACCAGTTCCCACAAGATAGCAAAAGGCACAGCACACGCAAAACGACAGAGACAATCAGATATTAAGATTATGATTTGTAATACCATTACAATGGAATGACTTTGAAAAAAGAATATTTACAGTATCGTACGGAGATGAGTAGTGCGTATAGTTGTTACAACAATATGAATTTCTAGTATAAAGAGAGATAAAAGGTTCTTCCTTTTCCCGTCCTTCTCTCTTCCAACTCCCTTCTGAGTGACATTTGGTGCTTTCATTGAGAGTGTAACATGATGACTGAAGGATGGTCACTCGGTCGAAGGCCTTTGATGAACAACTCTTTCAACTCACTGACTAGCTTGATCAGTATGACACTAAGCTTGAGTCCATCTGCACCATGATCCAAAAGCACTCGGAAAGATTTGAGATGGTCTAGAAATCTGTCACTGCCCAACAATCTGTTATGGCTAACATAATGCAAGAAATAGCCAAACCAGCCACGCAGCCACCCCTGTTACCTCTGCTAAAACAACCACCCTACTCCTATATAACGCATCTTCACCTATTATATGATAGGCCCGCACCACCCACTTTTCTTTGTATCAACCTTCGTCCTCAGTAGGACCAAATAAAACTGCAACACACTTCACCCCAACAAATATAATGCTAGCCGAAATGCTGCCAAATCTATTTGTCATAACTTCAGCTCCACAACTTCTACCAACACACCTACTATGCAAACACCAGTTACTATAGCACTAAAACCCAAAATACCTTTCCCCATCAAATTGTTGACCCCATCAGAAATGGCAACGAGGAGAGAAAAAGGACTATGCTTCAACTGTATTAATGAGAAATTTGTCCCAAGTTAGTTACTATAACAATAAAACCCAAAATACCTTTCCCCATCAGATTGTTGACCCCATCAGAAATGGCAACGAGGCGAGAAAAAGGACTATGCTTCAACTGTATTAATGAGAAATTTGACCCAAGTCAGTTACTATAACACTAAAACCCAAAATACCTTTCTCCATCAAATTGTTGACCCCATTAGAAATGACAATGAGGCGAGAAAAAGGACTATGCTTCAACTGTATTAATGAGAAATTTGTCCCAAGTCACCGTTGCAAACCTCCCCAATTCCTTTATCTCATGGTTTCATCGAAAGAGGAAACTATCACTGAGTATCCAACCATTACCGAAATGGACAGGGAGGGCAGCAAGGAAACCATGAATAGTGAAGGGGATGTCCAGGCAACACAAATCTCATTCCATGCACTAACTGGCTAGTCCATACCTGAAATTAGCAGGATCTATTAACGGCCACAAGGTCGTGGTTCTCATCGACGACAGTTCTACTCACAATTTTATCCAAACCAAACTTGCTACTCACCTTAACTTACCTGTTAAACCCTCTCCTCACTTGATTGTCATAGTGGGTAATGGGGACTCGCTCGGATGTATAGGAACGTGTGAACAAACACCTCTCTATGTGGACCAAACCATACTCTTGGTGGATCTTCTCCTCCTGCCAATATATGGGGTGTTGTGCGGAAACTTTAATAAATTTGGACTGAAAAATAAAACAGCAACAAGAGCACTAAGATTTTTATACTGATTCGACAATGCCTACGTCTAGTTTGGAGACAATTGTGTATTTCACTATAATCAATGAAAACGTACAATAGTGTTTATGACTCAATTTCCCAAAAGACCCAAATTAACTCAAGCTCACATACTCCTACTAGGAAGAAAAAGCCAAAAAAAATTACAAATGCTCCTTACTGTTTTTCTTTCTCTCTCCTTCTCAGCTCTTTTAAATTTTTTGCTTTCTTCTCTCTCCCTTTTCCGCTATTGCTGCTTCTCTTTTATAGAGAAGTCAATGGGTGAAAGCCAGTTACAAAATATAGCTGGCCAACTTGTTGCACCGATATCCACTGAAAGAAAGCCCCATTTTTGACTTTGAGACAATACTCAACAATCTCCACCTTGACTCAAATCCTCGAAGTGGAACACCCAATGGTCGTCTCCCAATTCCTTACGGGGCAATCAACAAATTTCACAAATGTCAATCAAGTCTAAGCAATGCTTAAACTTGAGTAACGAAACTGGTTTTGTCAACATATCAGCAGGATTGTCGACAGTCTCAATCTTCTGAAGAAGAATATCTCCCTCACCAATAATCTCACGAATAAAATGGAACCTCACATCAATGTGTTTTGTACGTGCATGATGAGCTTATTTCTTTGCTAAATAAATAGCGCTCTGATTGTTGCAATGAACATCCACATGGTCCTGATGGACCTTTAAGTCATCAAGCAACCCTTGAAGCCAGATGACTTCTTTAATAGCTTTTGTTACTGCCATGTATTCTGCCTCAATAGTTGATAAAGCAACTGTAGATTGCAAAGTTGATCTCCAACTCACTAGACCTCCAGTAAGAGTGAATACAAAACCTGTAGTGGATCTACGCTTGTCCAAATCACCTGCGTAATCAAAATCTACATATCCAACAACACATTAACCAGTAACTGTATCTTGCTGAAATAATAAACCAACATCCACAGTACCTAGAATATATCGTAGAATCCATTTGACAGCTTGTCAATGCCCTTTTCCTGGATTATACACAGTAGCGAAGCTACTGCTAAGGGAGGGTGGGCATTTCTTTTTATTAAAGAAAATATATATACATATAGGGGTTGTCCATCTAAAAGAATGTCGTTGCCCAGGGTGGATTGGATAAAAAAAATTTTTGCCCCCCCTGAAACAAATTCTTGGCTTCGCCACTGATTATACATATATCTACTCACAATACTAACAACTTGTGAAATATCAGGCTTAGTACACTCTCTAGCATACATCAAACTACTAACATCACTTATACATGGAATTTGAGCCATGTAATGACTCTCCTCATCTGTGTTAGGAGACATAAAAGCACTAAGTTTGAAATTAGGAGCAAGAGGTGTACTAACCGGTTTTGAATTTTTATTCATCCCGAAACATTGTAGTACCTTCTTCAAATACTACTTTTGACACAGACAATCTTGCCTTTTGCTCTGTCTCTTTCAATTTCCATACCTAATATCTTCCGAGCTTCTCCCATGTCCTTCAGCTTAAATTCATTACTCAATTGAGTCTTCAATCTTTCAATCTCCACTTTACTTTTACATGCTATAAGCATATCATCAACATATAAAAGTAGATAAA
>JAOSBL010000009.1:3178085-3196513 GCA_027568915.1 Erythroxylum roraimae
TAATCACTGTCAAGAACATATATGCCCCTTTCATACACATCCGTAGAGGCAAATTATAAGGAGTAGTTATGATTGGCCATGATGAATATTGCTGGTCGGATTGACCAAAAAATTGGAATCCATCCGTCGACAATCCCAACCTAACATTTCGACTTTCAGCTGCAAACTCATAAAAGGTATCATTGAGATGTTTCCATGCCAGTGCATATGATGGATGACTCATTATTCCATCTTCCTATTTGTGTTCATTATGCCATCTTATGTGAAATGCAGTAACATGAGAACCATATAGTATTTGAAGTCTCGAAGTTAGCGGGAAATAATCCATCTGCTTCTGGGGTATTAATTTCTGTTTCATAGAACATTTTCTAGGCTTGAACCTAGATTGACCACAAAATTTACACTATTGTAATTCCACATCATCTCCTCAATAAAACATACATCCCAATTTGCAACAATCAATCTTTTCAACAGGCAAACCAAGACCCCAAATAAGTTTCTTCATATTGTAAAAACTATTAACCATTGTATGATGAGGAAGCAATGATTCATTATACCATTTAAGAATTTTATCAAGACTACGATCATAAATATTCCCTTCAGACTTTATGTTCAATATTTGAGCAAATGAAGACAATTGAGCCATTTTCTCACAATTTGGCCATAATTCTTGGTCGACTGAATGTAGTAAGTCAAAAAATTGTTTTTCATATGGGTTTGGTTCTTCTTCAAGATTTTCTATATTTTCTTGAAAGGTATAACCGGTTGCATCATAAACCATTTGCATGTAAGGATTTTTTTTGCATCCACATTAGTTGTTCTAAATCCATTCAAACTCATTTAAGTTCACAGAAGATTGTACTTGATTACCCCTTAAGGTGCTACAAATCAATGGTTCCCCATACCGTGTCCAATCAAAATAATTGGGGACAAACTCTTTTCTCAGGAAATGTCCAATAACTTCATCAATAGGAAGGAAACGAATGTATTTGCACTTTTTACATGGACATCTGATCTTTGAGCCATCCATATATCCAGGTTAAGAACATGCATAATGAATAAAAGCTTCAACTCCCTCAACAAACTCAGGATTAATGAAACCATCAAGTGTTAATCGTCTATACATCTAAGATCTATCAACATTACTCATTTCTGCAAAACTATTAATTTCAAATAGTGATTCCATAGTTAGTATCCTTCATGTTCACCAAAGTTTATAGAATATCCAAACTTTACATAACATCCCTTAAGTATTAGCCAATTGAATTAATCACCAAAGTTTACACCTGTGAATCAAGAAAACAAGCTTTCGTTATGACTCCTAGGCTCGTGGTATTTTTCACCGACAAGCCTTATGGGAGCTACATCACGAGTTATGGTTAAGGTTTATAGGTTAGGATCAAAATTATTTATTAACTAAAGATCTATTTTTTTGTTTGTAATCATATATGTTAGAAGAGAATTCAAAGATGCATTTAAGGATGTGAAAGGGAAAATTCTTATTCAGCTTGATTTGGTATGGGAACATAAAATGAATTACTTAATTTTATAAAGTTAGAATTCTTAATTGAATGATTTAGAAATTGTTATTGAAATTTAGAATTAATGTTAAAAGCTTGATATTTAACCTAAATTAATTATGTACTAGTAACAAATATAATAAGTAAAGATAAAAATATGAATACTTTGATTAATAAATTATTGTAACATATATAAATTATCTAATATGTTTAGAAGAAAATTATTATTATATTAAAAAAAGATGGGTGTAAAGATTCGAACATAAAAACTAAAAAGAACCTAATCATTTCAAAGAGCATCAATGAAATAACCCATTGACATAATTCAGATATTTGAAACTATAAGTCAAACCCATCCTATATTAATTCATTGATAAACTAAAGTTCATACCACAAATAAGTTTCGGTTGGTGCAGGCCATTTACATTAAAAATGCAAGAAGTTCAAGTGGGAGGTTCAAACCATAAACAAATACCCAAATTAAACCAAGTACACAAAAACCTAGTAAATAACAAAACTCACTTACCTCAATCGACACGCAAAAGAAGTCACTGGAGCACATGAAGGAAGAAGATGACGGAGCTAGAGTGAGCTGACGGCCAAAGAAGATAACCAAAACAAAGCGAAGAAGGCACTGAATTTCAAAGCAGTACGCAAATTGACATAAATTCATGTTCAAAATTCTTAGTTATAGCATTTGATTGTCACCATGTCATGCAAGAAAATCCAGTCATTTGACTTTTAAAACATAAAAAGGATGATAAAATTTCTTTTTTCAATGAAGTAAAAAGATGCAAAATGAATATGCTGCAAAGTATAGAAACAGTTACAAATTCAATTAAAATGTGTGGAAAATCATTGTTGACATTGTCAACAAGCAAAGGAAATGAATGTCAAAAATGAATACCTGCTAAAGCTTCTTTTTAATCTCCTTGAAAATAGAAATACTGCCAACAAATGAGTTCCTACAACCAAGCAATAATCAATAAGATCTTAGCCAAGAACCTTAAGTAATTGAAAGGGATCTTAAATCAACTGGATAAACTTGAAAATATTACTTTTACATATTTTCCACTCAATTCCTTTAAATAACATCTTAACAATATGGAGGCAACAATATATACATCCATAACGTACTTATTACTGAATAAACAAGACAAGAAATGAAAATCTTCAGTAACTGATAAAGCCAGTAAAATTACAAATCTATCCCATACAAGAACCAACTCTTGTTCCATGCTATAAGTTGCAATGTGAAAAAGACGAAGCTAACGGTGGCATTTAAATTTTAAATTTACCTACAGAATAACGCTTCTGTGGGTAAATCACCGACGGAATCCAATTTCGTCGATATACCCCGATTCGTTTACGTTTTATTAAATACATTGTAGACGAAGCAAACGACGGTGCTTAACTTTTAACTTTACCGACGGAATACACTTCCGTTGTTAAACGACGATGCTTAATTTATTGCCTATCCTTCGAGCCTCTTTTACCGATGGTGATTCCTATTCCGTCGCTATATTCCATCGAAAAATCAACAGGATAATTTCCCATCCAGCTTTACCGACAGATATTTTGTCCGTCGCAAATTACCATATATTATGACAATTTTACCAATGGAATGTGATTTTCTGTTGCTAATTTTCAATGGTATTATTTCAATCGGTAATTTTCTTGTAGTGATTCCTATTCAAAATAGAAATTTTATTTTATTTTATTTGAAAACAATTTTCAAATCAAATTGGAAACTATTTCCAATTACTTTAACTTATTATAAATTTATTGAAAATTGTTTTCAAATAAATTTATTGAAAATTTATTTGAAAACAATTTTCAATAAATTTTTGCTACTTATTTATTATAATCTACAAAAACTCCTTTTTCAAAATTATATAAGTAACAATTTCTAATCTAATTAGAAAACTATTTCTAATCTCATTAGAAATTAGTTTTCCTTAATTAGGAAACTATTTTCTAATATTAAAAGGAACTACTTTCAAAATTAAATAAAAAACCTTTTAAATTTAATTAAGAAAGTGATTCGCATTATTTATTTAGAGATTGATTTCTCGATTAATTAGAAAATCTTTCTCTAATAATTTAAAAAACTATTTTCAAAATATTAAAGAAAGCACAATTTTTTTAATTAATAAATGAAAACACTTTTCAAAATTCATAAAGAAAAATAATTTTTCTAGAAAATCAAGAAACTTATTATCCATAATAAAGAAACAATTTCTAAATAAATTGAATAGTAATTCTCTAAATAAATAAAATTATAATTTGAATTTATCTCAATCAAATTGAAGTAAATAAATTTAATTAAAAAATTTGCTTAATTATTTAAAAATTTTTTTAATTTAAATTAGTCTAATTAATTAATTTCGATATAATTGAAAATAATTAATTTTAATTTTAAAAAAATAAACTAGAAATCAATAACTTATCAATCTTAATCATATTAAGAAAAATAATTACTTTAATTTTGGAATTGAATTTTGTTTTTGAATTTTTTTTAAAATTGTTTGGAATAAAATTATTATGATTACATTAATCCTCCTAAAACATGTCTTCTTCTGATACTAGAATAGACTAAAAGAGTTTCCAAATACCCTTTATTCTTAGTTTTAGGTTAGAAAAATCCTATAGCCAAACAAACCCATTCCTAAACCTATGTCCAAACATCATCTTCTTCTTTAACATAAACCCTAGCTTTTGTCGTCATTGTCCATAACTACAGCTGCATTCGTAAGCCAATGTCGCCAAGCTTCGAGCTACCGCAGCTATTAACCATCGGCCTGCTCAAGTGTCCCCAGTGTCTATCGTGTTTGTATCTTCCACGTTTTCATCCTTCCACAGGCGTTGTTGTCATTGAAGCCATGCCATCTCATGACGTAAACAAGGAGACAGCGAGCCTTTGCCTATGTGCTCGCCATCTCACCTGCATCTAGACGTTGTGCCTGAATCAAATCATAGAATTAAAGGTGGCTCTGATAACACTATTAGGAAACTAGGTCGGGGATCTGATCTTAGCTATAGTAAAATAATTACGAAACTTTTTAGTAAATTAATTTCCCGAAAATCAAGATCAATTTAATTTTATAAAATGATTAACATAAATCATAATAAGGTGGAAACTTAATTTGTACCTTATTTTGAAGCTTGATCTTTGTCTTGTCGTATCCTTTGAACAATTTTTGAAATCTGTTTATCTCAACCACCATAGCTGCACAAGCGTCCAGCCTCTAATGGTATTCACAAAATAGGCTGAGAGAACTCTGTAACTCTTACAGAGAGTGTTAAGTAAAAAGTACTAGCTTCATAAAACTTAAGCCTATTTACAATTGGTTTTGGACGTTTTGGTAATTTAATTGAAATTAAAATCTAATTTCAATTAAACTTTAATTAGAAATATAAACAATTCTGATTAAATACCAATTATATCCAAATAAGATCCAATATCTCATATTGATCGTTATTTATTAAATATCTCTTATTTAACCGTAAAGTTTCTCAAACTTTATAATCAAGTCCAACTTGATTAAAATTACTTTGCTTTCTTTAACCCAGTCTTTAAGTGAGATCCATAAAGTTTCCAAATACATTGGCAATGACTACAAATTATATTTTTAATTCATAATTAGAATTAGATCAATTAAAAATTCTTTTAATTTATCTTTAATTCTCTAATTAAACAATTTATAATGATAAATCTAGATTGGCGTCTAGCAACGCGTTATGACTACCCAAATATTTAGGAATGTCAAATTTGTTTTGACTAACCTTTTCGTGCATGAGTTTTTCGTATAATTTAATCCTTTCATCATATAATGTTCTGATTAGACATAGCCTGGAATTAATGTCTATTCTTTTTAAGTCCAATCATATTAGTTCTTTGACATTAGTCATCGATTCAATTAACGACATATGTAAACTATTTACAAATCGTCATTCCACCTTGGCTAAGGATTTCCCAAACCAATACTAATATAGAAGAATGGAACATTCTCCCTAATTACTTTAGGGTGATGAATCCTATCTTGATCGCACATCTATCTTCATATAATTCATAGTATATCCAATGATTACCGATTGAGCAAACCATGACTAAATAGGTCTTAAGTAGTATCAAAACGTAGCAATCTCTATACATGATAACTTTAGTAACCTCAAGTCAAAGGATCACTTATACAATCTTCAAAATGAGAATTCCATACCCATACAAGTAATGTTCCAAATGGATTTCTCATTTCGGGTCTGTTCAGTGAATTTGTTCTCTAACAAACACCGATACATTTGTTTAAGTATATCAATACTTTAGCCCATAAGATCGACTACTTCCTTCATAAGGAAAAACATAACATTTGCTAGTCTTTTTCCATTCTATTAATGTCTAATCTTAGTAAAACAATGGTCAGGAACACTTTAGGGATAATTGTTTTTTCTAGTTTCTATTGCTTTTAATTGCCTTCATATCTTTATTTTGGTTACAAATCCTTGTGTTTTGATCCAAATGTGAGATAAACTAAGTGGAAATGGTGAGATTATTGCATGAATATTAATTGGATTATTTTGTGAATTTTGCATGAAGGTTGAAGGGAAAGTTGATGTAAATTTGCATAAAAGGAAAAAAAGAAAACAAAGAAAGGTGGTAACTAAAAGTGTCACCAAGTCACCACCGTGACATGTTAAGTCATAGTGATGACTTAACTTGTCAGCAGCGTGACAAGTTAGTCGTGATGGTGACCTGCACAGGGTGTGACCACCTCATGCACTCTCGTGCCAATTTTTCTTTAATTTATCAACTTATTACGTGTCATCTACAGGAGGGTGAGCTTGAAACATAGACCTAAAGCAGACTACCAATAGAAAGAGTAAGGGAGGTGGCGATATATTACACTACATTATTTTCCATTCTTCATTCTTCATTCTTCACTCAATACAAACCTGAGGAAAATAGAGAAAAAGAAGTCAGAGAAGAGAAAAAGGAAGCAAAGATCATTCGAATGAGGGGAAGAAGAGAGAAATATAGTAGAAAGGGGAAGGCAGTGCGAGCATCTGGATGAGATGAAACTAAAGCAGAAGGAAAAAAGCTCGGGAAGCTTGAGAGGGGCAGGAGACCACCACCTCACACTCACTCGATCCTTGTTTGCTTATTCTATTCATCTGTTGCTCTGTTTTTTGTTTATTTATTGAAATTATTACTTTGTTAGCTTAATCGACTGATACTTTGTTATCTTTTCATAGTTCATTTAGTGTTCACTGTTTTATTGCTTTAATACTTCTGTTGACAGTAACATGGCACTGAAGTGATGGAGATGATAAACTATGTTTATGCTATGATGGGTTGATCTCTTTTTCTTGAGAATTAATGTAGCTATTTTAGTTGACTATACATAATTGAGTTAAAGATTTGTTGGCTTACTTATTTCTGTAGTTTCTGAGCTGAATGGATGTAATAACATGATCAAACTTTGCGTCATTTTGGTATTAAATGAAGGATCGAGAGGAGAAGTTTAATATGGAACGAGAAACTATAGACGCTTAGGTTAAGAATTAGAAATATATTAACTTAAGTGGAAATTAGTAGTCGGGTTTCCATAATTAACTCGAGTGATAACTTATCGAATATGAAAGTTAGATTAGTTAATTATTCGAGTTGATTTTAGGGTTGCTTCCAATCGATTCAGTTTATTTTTCAGACTAATTTGTGATTTTCTTTAAAGCTTTCGCTCAGTATTCAGGATAGAATGTTTAGGATTGCATTTATTTTTGTTTTTGTTCCAAATTAGTTTAAGTGAACCAATTTCACCTTCGAGGGAGACGACCCTGGGTAATCAACTACAGCTACCTCGTATACTTGCAAGTAGGACAGCCTAGATTTTTTTGGTACAACAATTTTTTGGCGTCGTTTTCAGGAAGGTGTTTAGTTTTTTAAACTTGAATTAATTTTGATTGTTTTTGTTTACTAAAATGATTTTGATTGTTTTGTTAATTTTTTTGTCTGTTTATGCATACATTTTTGTCATGTTATTTCATTTAGTAGTTTTACTAATTTTCTTCTTAATTCACTGTTGTTTTTATTTGGTTTATGTGAAAAAGGAGATCTTGGGAAGGTGAACTTGCTCCCTTTATTGACAACGTACATAAGATAAAAGGACCTCGAAGGGACGTTGAAGATAATCTTGAGGGACCCAAACCAAAAGATTAAGAGATGGGTGAAAGGCAGCTAGTGATGAAGGAGTATGCCAGACCAGTAATCGGTATTGCCACTTCGTGCATACAATTGAGGGAGGCAGTTAGGAATTATGAATTAAAGAGTATCCACTACAATATGCTGCCATCATTCTGTGGGGCTCCCAACAAAGACCCGTTAAAATTCATTCGGGAATTCTATGCCACTCTCCAGACATTCCCATTGGATGGCCTAGATGAAGATCAACCTAGGATGAGGTGCTTCACACACACGTTAAAGGATTAGGCTAAAGCATGGCTAATGGCCCTTTCACTCGGTTCATTGATTACATGGGAAGAGGTGTACAATAAGTTCATGGGGAAGTTCTATTCCTACCACATTACTTTTGAGTTGCAGACAAAGATAGCTACCTTCACTCAGATAGAGGTAGAGCCATTCCATGAGGCATGAGAACGCTTTAAACTCCTGCTCATTCAGTTGCCACACCATCATTTTCCACTCCACATATAGAACCAGTTCTTTTATGATGGATTAACACAACAATGTCAATATATAGTGGACAATGCAGCAGGAGGAGCTGTGGGAGAGAAGACGACCCAAGAAACATATGATATCTTCGAAATGTTGGGGGGGCAATTCTTAACAAAAGAGTTTAAGGGAAGAAGAGCTAGAGTTCATAAAGTGAGATAGAATCAAGAACTGGCTATGCAGTTAGGTGACTTAACAAGGCATGTAAAGATGTTGACTACAAGACAACCCTAAAATGTTCCAAATCAAGAGGTATGTGGTATATGTGGAACCTGTGGTCATAGAGCTAACATTTGTTCATCTTTTTATGAGACTTCTATAGATGGGGAAGAACAAGTGAACTCACTCAATGGTTTTCAACCAAGGGAGTGAAATAATCCGTACTCAAATACCTACAACCCTGGTTGGAGAAACCACCCCAATTTTTGATGGAATATCAATAATCCACCAGTACAGCCGAAACCATAATACCAAAATTTTATGAGGCCAAATTGTTACCAAGGGCTATCCTCACTTTAAAACCCACCAAGCAAGCCTTCTTTGGAGGAATGCCTAAATGCGTTTATTCAGGTCACAACTCAAAATTAAGAAATGAACAACAAGAGGTTCGATTCTTTGGAGGCATCTGCGAAGAGGATTGAGATCCAAGTAAGGAAACTCGTGGCTCAAATGAACAACAATTAAAAAGGAAAGTTGCCCAGTCAAACCGAGCAAGCCCAAGTAGTCACTATTTTAAGAAGTGGTAAAGTCTCATCAAAATTGCAACATATTTTTCAGGCTCAGAGAAGTTCTAGCTAGTAAGGTTTTATAGTAGAAGTCTAGTACTTGGATTTTGGGGATAAGAATGGCTCAAAGGTCTGATCAGCTAAATCTGAGGAGATAGATGTCTTGTTTATGTGATATTTTTGATACTGAGTTTTGCACTCAAAACAAAATGTTGTGTAATATATATATATATATATATATGGATTCTGAATAGTAATGACATGTGACTTTAATTTTTGTGAATGAAATGGGAAGAAGTGTGTTTTTAGAATGCTTATGATATGTTTGATGCCTTTAATGAGTTGGGTTGCTTGTCCTAATATACCATGTTCTTATAGTATGTTCTCGAATATTCAGTTTTATGTTCTATGGTAGTGGTATAATACAAATTGGGACTAATGGGTTAAGGAAAATATTTATATAAATAAACTAAAATCATCAATGAAGATGGTTAAGCATTATAAGTTAAAATGGAAGAGTAAGGGTAAGGGTCCCCAACTATTACAATAAATAGTTAGAAACGTTTTATGGAGACACGAGTTGATAAAAAGAAAGAAAGAAAAGATATTTTTCCTTCAAAATATGAGTTATAAAGATTTATTACATTATACTTGTTTGGTGAAAGAAGAGATAAAGTTGAAAAAGTGGCATGCAAGGATGACTAAGACATTGGTGACCTTAAATCAAGAGTAGATTATATGGCTAAGAGAGTAATATGATTTTTGAAAGTGATTGGAATTTGGGTAGAGATTTTGGTGGATGTCACCGGTTAAAAGATGTATCACAATTGTGAGGTCATTCATAATATAACAAGGAGTAAATTCAATTAAATAAGAATTGTCTTTGTAAACGTGGCATCATATGATGGATTCATGATGAGTTTAGGTACAACTAAAACCTTAATATATGTAAGGGGTTTAGGTGTATCAATAGTATGAATGTCTATTGGAAGAGATAGGAAGAGTGTTACAATTACCAAATCATTTTATTTGAACTTTGATATATAGTCAGAAATTCAATAAATTATGGAATGAGAATCATGTGAATTGATGGACTAGTATCAAGTAACCATTCGATGATATCCCCTAAGATAAATGAGGATAAGTTAGGTTTTAGTTGAATTTTCAAAGCAAAAAAATCTGTGTAAAATCTTTAGGTCGGATTGATTATTTTTTAATTCATAATATCTAAATTTGCAATAATATATCCTATTTCCAACATATTTAGCATTATTGGAATAAGGTTATTGTAATTTTTCTTATTTGGGTATTTGACTTGGTGTATGGTATTTAGTTTAGGTTTGATTTTAGATAATAAGAGTTTTAGATTGAGATATATGGCTACATCAGTGGAAGCAATTGAGGGTTAGTGAAATATAAACAACCATTGCTTATAAAGGAGGAGCTTTGCATATAATAACTGAGCGATGGTAATAAGTTGTGATTCATGATAATAGTGATGAAGGCTTCATAATATACTGGGCAATCTGTTGAGGGAGAAGAGTAGTCTTCATTGAAATTAAGGTCTCTAATTGTCACGAGGTATTCTATTATAGAGGAGATGATTTTAATATAATCTTTTATGGTGGAGTGATCTTTTTTAGCAATGTGAAAGTTTCATCTCAGAAGTAAAGGACAAGTAGTTGTTTGTTCCAAGAAGTGACTTTCGAGTGTTGTCCAAAGTTGGCATAAGGTGGTGCATTCTTAAAACAAGAGAGGCAATAAAAGAAGAACAAGGTCATGGTCATAAAACAATATGCCTAGTTATCATTCTTTTCTCATTAATGAAACTTTTTTGAGTTGGTAGGTGTACTGGAGCAGGTCTCATTAACTTTAGGTGAAGGAGGTATGCTACCATAGATGTGTCTGGAATAGGTTTAATTTTTAGTTACAAAAGATATTTTATAGCTAAAAAGTTTTTCTATGAAACTAGGTCCACAACAAAAAAATTGCCAAAAGTTATTTTCATAGCTAAATTTTTTTTAATAAAAATTGTTATTTATAATTGAAGAACATTGCCAAAAACTATTAGTTACGAATATAAAATGTACCCTACCCTAAACATAGTTAATGGTTAAAAAACCAAAAAAAAATTATTATTGGAGATACTTTTTCAACAGTTTACGATTTTAAAATTTCATTGCTAAATAGTAACTTCTAGCTACCAATTCAAATCGCAGCAAAAGAAAATTTAGCCAAAATTCCTTTTTCTTGTAATGATTCAAACAAATTTCAAGTCAATAAAATTATTGATATAACTTTATCTATAAGCATATATTATTTTTGAGTTGATTTGAGAAATGGATTTGAGTGAGAAAATATGCGAAGATAAAGTGAGTTTTGATACCATGATAAAGAGTATATAGAGAAATGTGTTTAGTATCACTCTTTAATGAATTTGTTAGTATATGCCCTATAGCCAATCTGTTTGGTTGTAGTTTAGTAATAATTATTTAAAGGCATTCTTTATCTTATACATGTTTTGTAAAGCGTGGCTTATGCACTGGATTTGAAAAAAAATGTTTAGATGTATATGATAAAGACCATGAAATAATTATAGATTACAAATGGAATTATAATGAGATTATAATTATTATATTCATATTGTATTGATGTATTATCCCTAAATCATTCCTAGTCATTGTTCTATAAAGATTGGACATTAATAGACATAAAGATATTATCACATGTTATGTTTTTCCTATGAGGAAAGTAGTCAATCTCATAAACTAAAGTATGGAGATACTTAAACAAACGTATAGGTGTTTGTCAGAGAACAATTTCACTGAATTGACCCGGAAATCTATTTGAAACATTACTTGTATTTCTATGGAAATTCTTATTGCAATGATTTATTTAATGATCCTTTAACTTGAGGTCTCCAAAGTTATCTTGTGTTTGCATTGTTATGTTTTGATACTGCTTATGACCTATTTAATCATAGGACATTGAGTCAGTAGTCATTGGATGTACCATGAACTATATAGGAGTAGTTAAGTCATCAAGATATGATTCATCATCCTAAATTAACTAGGGAGAATATTCTTTTGTTCTCAGTTAGTATTAATTTAGGAAATCCTTGGCCATAGTAGAATGATGTTTTGTAAATAGTTTATAAATTTCATTAATGGAATCAATAACTAATGGCAGAGAACTAATATGATTAGACTCAAAATAGAGTAGACATTAATTCCATGCTTTTTGTCTAGTCGGAACATTGTATAATGACTATTGTGCCACAATAAGTTCTAAAAACCTAGGCTATCCTACTCGTAAGTATACAAGGTAATTGTAGTCGCATACTCAGGATTATCTCTCAAGGAGGTGAAACTAGTTCACTCAAATTAACTTTGAATAAAAATAAAAACAAATGCAATCCTAAATGCTTTATCTTGATTTGTTGAATAAAAGGTTTTAAAGAAAATAAGCAAATACACTAAAAAGTAAACTGATTTAATTGGAAGCAAAGAACGATTTGATCAATTGATTTGGTGAACTCTTGAGAAATTATCTTCACTAATTTAATCTCCTATGCATGACTAAGGTTAATTGATTGGATAATTTTCTTGATAAAATTACCAATTGGGTTCTAAAATCAATTTAAATAATAAACTAAATATAATTTTTGTATTTGACAAGTTTATCATCCAAAATCAATTATGTAAACCCAACTAATAATTACCCACTTAAGTTAATATATGTCTAGTTCATAACTTAAGTGTTTATAGTTTCTCATTCTAATATTAAACTTCTTCTCTCAATTCTTCGTTTAATATCAAGTTGATGCACAAGTTGTCCAAACTACTTCATCCAATAAGTTTAAAAACCACATAAAATAGCAAGACAATAAAAAAATAACTCAATCATGCACAATCGACTAAATTAGATTCAGTAATTTTCAAGAATAAGCAGTCGACCCATAATGAAATGAAAATAGTTCATCATCCTCATAAGCTTCAATCCCATGTTCTCAGTAAACAAAGAAATATAAAAGAGATAATAGAGGAAATAAATAGAAGATGGAATATCAAACAGTAACAGGGTAAACAAATTCAACAAAACATAAGATAAAATGGGCTCAACAGTAGTAGTAGAAGATGAAATAAGAATGAACAACTCTTGGATGAAGAAGTTAGCGGTGAATCTCCTACCAAGCTCAAGCTATCTAGCAATAGCTGTAGCCTTCTACATATGCCCCTCGCCTAAGAAGAATAATTGCTCACAATAACTTTAGCTCTCACTTTGTCTCTGCTGTTTTTCTCTCTTTCTCACTCGTCTTTGCTCTGTTATATTTCTCCTTTTCTTTTTTTGCCTCTATCCGTTATTTTCTCCTCCTTCAGCTTTCTAGCCTCTTTTGCCTCCGTTTCTATCTATAAACTTTTCTATTTATCTCGATAGTCTAGGTTTAGGTTTTTTTTTAATCCGCTATCACCTACATGGTTGACACATGTGATATTAATTTCAGTGAAGAGAATGTGTATAGGCGTGACAAATTTGTCACCTCCATGAGAGCCATTGTCACATCCATGATAAGGTGTGTCATAGGCATGACAGCTTTGTCACACCCATATCAGAACTTGTCATAGGTGTGACTCTTTGGTCACACCATCTTTCATGCATATTTTTTCTATTTTTTAGGCAACCTTCTCAAAATACTCCAAGATCCTCAACTCATTCAAATTTTGATTAAAACACAAGAATTTGTAACCAAAATCGAAAATATAAAGGCTTGCAAAATCAACAAAAATTAGTCACAACAAGTCCCCCACACTTAAACTATGCTTGTCCCCAAGAAAAATTAAGAAAACTAAACTATACATAATAAAAACAACATTTTTCCTAATAGTCAAAGATATCAACAATCATTTTAATAAACATAACCAGAGAACTTAAAACTCATAATACTCCATGAATAAACTATTCTACATATACTTAGTCAAAATTAACAAATACTTCAATTCAAAGAACCATTAACAATTGTGATAAACACTCACTCCAATCACAATTGTGATAGACACTCACTCCAATCTCCATCCTCTCAAGCATTCAAGGGTAGGATGTATCCACTCGTCATTCATTTCATGTAAGGCATATACCGTTAAACTTGATTACTAATCCAATCTCCACAACTCATATTAAACACATACATCAATATGAAGGTCTTTATTTTAGTTGTAATGGTTGTAGGAAAAAGGAAAATCACAGTTTAAAACCACTAAACTAATTGATCATTTAAAATAATACAACAATGCAGTATAAAACGCTCAATTCTTTCCTTTCAATTACCAATATTAGCACTCCCCCCTTCTCCTTTTTATGACTCTCCTCTTTGGTTTTATTTTTTGGTCGTCTTCTCTTCCCTCCTTTTCTTTTTTATTTCTCTTTTTTCTTTTTCTTTTTCTTTTTCTTTTTCTTTCTTTTCCTTCTTTTCTTTCTTTTTATTTTTCTTCTTTTATTAGTATTTTTTATTTATTTGGAACAAGGAGGTTAAGTTTAGAAGAGGAAAAATATAGAGGAGAGATATAAGTTGTTACAACCATACCAATTTCTATCTAAATAGCCAACTATAAGCTATGATTCCTCCACACTTATTCAAGAAATTATTCCCTAAACCCGGTCATACCATTTCAAATGCTCAACTTGCCCTTATGGTAGGTATAATAAAGAGGATAAATAATTAAGGTTAAGGCTCATATTTTAGTTTTAAAGAAAGAAAGGGTTTCATGTTAAGCTCAAAAGCGGTTCACTAAGGCTAAAATTATGATGGCTTTTTAAGCAAAAATAGGTAAATCCTAATTGCCTTCATCATTTCAATGTTTGCATAAGATTATGTGATCTCGACTAGTATCCATAAGCTAGTTCTAGAGTTCCTTAATCATGAAAGAACACTTGAATTTGGTGTTTAATATTTCAAACAGGCTCAAAATCTTACCAAAGAAAGTGTCATTCATCCATCACAACAAGTTAATGTCCTTTAAATCAAAATTCAAGTCAATCAGCATAAACGTGCAAGTATACTTATTCACTCATATTATAATTTCTAATCCTGATCAAGTTTACTTCATGACCATGCATCTCTAACTATTACATGCGAAAAACACACAACACATAACAAATTTAATTAAATACTACCCCCCACTTAAATATCACGTTGCCCCCAATGTGATAAGAAAATAAATGAGGGATCTGAGATGCAAAATAACTCAAACAAGGATAAACATTAAATCCAAAAGAAACTATGATGATAAGCAACAAAAAGAAAAAGGATGGGAATATAACACTAAGGTGGGGTTGGTGTGCTACGTTGACTTTTGGTGTAGTGTGGAGCGTGATGAACTATGACAAGGAGTGGAGAACATTTACGAGGAAGACAAATAGAAGAGACTGAAAATTAAGGCTGGGTAAGGATTGATTTTTTAATTAAAAACAAAATAAGTAAAGATAAAAGGAATAACTAATAATCGAAAAACAAAACAAAAATTATATGGTTTGCCTTCCATTCAGTGCTTCTTTAATGTCTTGTAGTTAGATGCGTTAATCTCTTTAGCCAAGTCCAACTCCCTTTCTTCTTCTTCTTGCAACGTAAAATCAAAATCTGCAGTATTAATTTGATCAATAAGAGAACATCCTTTAACACCAAATGATTTCGTTTTCGTTCATATTTAACTCATCCGAAAGAACCCTCCCCCTACGTCTTCTTCTTCGTTGTTCCTCTCTCCCCTGTGTTTTCTTCCTTTTTTTTCCTCTCTCCGGTTTCTTTATCATGGACTCCTCATCTGCTCGTCGGCGTTTGTCTTCTTCGACCATTGTCATTATGTCCTTCGACGTAGGTATTCCTACAGCCTTTCATCTCTGTTATTTCATGTAATGTTGGATGTATTTGGGTATTTAATAACAATCATATATTTGGGTATTCTGTGATTGGAAGACAATTTTAATGTATAAATGTTAGCGATGGAAGGGACAAGACGTAATTTTGGTTGTTGGGATGAATTTCTGATGCATGTAAGGTGTTTGATGAAATGCCTGTTATGTTGATGTTAAATGATGGGAGGGTTCTATGTATGTACGGGGTGTTCTGCGTGATTTAAATTGATAGAAATATATTCCTTTAACTGATAGGAGTGTTATAACTTTGATATAAGTTTCTATAATGAAAAAAAGAATCATTCCTACATTGAAAAAATGAATCATCATCTTAATGATTCCTAAATTTCTTTATATTGTGTTAAATCTATTTTAATCTCTTTCATACCTCTCTTGACCTCTATAAAACCTTTTAGAGTCTCTTACATACCTAGTTGGTATCTGTAGTATAAATGTAACCTGATTGTCAAACCAACTTCTTCCCCATTTTCCTTGACATATAGAGCATACCCTAAATAGGAGGGATTGATTGATGATGATTTTTATGCAACAGATTCACAACTTTACCATATTAAGAAAAGATAGAAAAAATCTAAAAGAAAAGGAACTATAAAGTCCTAATCTAAGAATGAAAGTTTAGGGATTGATTGCAAGATAGGGAAGGTGTTAGGCACCCAATCATGCTCATCTAAATAATTACCTAGGCTTATGAGAAATTTTACAGATTTAGGGAAAGATTCAAAGAAGAAGCGTAAGATTGGTAGGATGAAAATGTTAGACAATTTGCTATAACTTTGATAACTTATATTGTGTAATTTAATTCGTTATTAAATAATTGATTAATTGTTGATGAAAGACTAGTTTTATAAAGGTTTAAAGAGTATTTAAATTATTAGGGTTAATTTTGATTATTATGATTGATAATACTTTTTTATTAAGTTTATATATTTAAAATTTTGATATATAAATAATAAAGAGAATTCGCACACTTTTTATTTTTGAATAATTTACCCTTCTTTTTATATTGTTTTAAGTCAAATTCTCTTAACGATAGTCATGTTGATTATCAAAATGAAAATTATAATTAGAATATTTTATAATATTCTGTATAGTTTTATAGATAGTTTAAACAAAGCAAGTCGGGTTTGGTTTGGTCTAGCAATATTTTTAACATTCCTCCCACTAAAAGTCCACATATTTCTATTTCAAAATAAACAATATTATTTTCTGATTTGCTTTCTTTAATATATTAAAAATATAACAAAACTATTGAACAAATGTATTTCATTAAATACGAAATATTCTTTTTTGCAAGCCCTATATTGTGTTGAAGAGCGTCGCTCATCCTTCTTCTTTGTAGCCTAGAGTTGCCCGTCCACCCAGGTAAGTCGTCCAACTAATATCTACCATATGTATTGCTTTAATAATACGATTCTAAAGCATTTGGGTTTTGTGTGAATGCAAAGGAGGTCTTGATTTTATGTTGTTGTTTAGAATATTCTTATAATCATTGATGAGTTTTTATGTTCTTCTTTAATAGTCTAAGAATTTACTGTATGTGGAATGAGTTTGAGATCTTATAGATGATTTGAGGCATAACTAAGTCCCTAGGATGGTATATAGGCTAGAAACCCATGATGTAGCTCCTGTGAGGCTTATCGATGAAAAATTTCACGAGTCTAGAAGTTACAGCAAGAACTTGCTTTCTTGATTCACAAGTGTAAACAATGCCACGTACCATAGAAATGAAATCAATTGTAGGTGATTAATTGAAACATAAATACTTCAACTTCAATGTGATTAATTCAAACATAGTATTAACATAAGAAATTCATAAGTTTAATAGACAAGACAGTTCTTTGCATAATAAAACCCTAGGACGGTATATAAGCTAGAAACCCATGATGCAGCTCCCGTGAGGCTTATCGGTGAAAAATTCCACGAGCCTAGGAATCACAGCGAGAACTTGCTTTCTTGATTCACAGGTGTAAACAATACCACGTACTATAGTATTGAAATCAATTATAGGTGATTAATTGAAACATAAATAATTAAACTTCATTGTGATTAATTCAAACTTAGTATTAACACAAAAAATTCATAAGTTTAGTAGACAAGATAGTTTGCATAATAAACCCCTAGGACGGTATATAGCTTGGAACCCGTGATGTAATGTAATACCCGGTATCTAGTTAAATCGGTACACCGAAATAAAATTGATATTTAGACTGATGTCATTAAAACCAGAGCAGTGAATAATAATTTTTAGTGACATCGAATTAATGATATATGATATTTTTCGGTGGTCACAGAAAGTTATTCGGACAGATGTTTAAAAACCAGAACAAGGAGTGACAATTTTGTAAATAAGTGGACTTTGAAACATATATAAGGAACTAGTTGGAGAATAAGACAAAACTTGTCTTCTTCCTTCTCCCTCTTTCACGACAACTCCATGGAAGCTCTCTCCAAGTTTTTTTCAAGCTTTGTAGCAAGAAGAAGAAGGTGATTCAAGCCATTTCATCAACATAAAGAGGTAAGCCTCCACTC
>JAOSBL010000009.1:3218509-3232310 GCA_027568915.1 Erythroxylum roraimae
ATAATTGGAAGAAAAAGTGTTGTCTTGCTTATAAATACAGGAGAAAACGTGAATGAGAAGATTCTAGAGAAGCAAAAATGAGTGGATGAGAAAAGAGTTAAGAAAGAGAAAGCATGAAAAAGAATGAAAGAGAGAAAGAAGAGAAAACAAGCTCGGGTTTTAATTTCCTTAGCCTTCAAGTGAGATTTTGGAGTTGTTCAAGAAGAGAAAAAAAAAGGTAAGAGGAAGAAAAGAGCTTCCATTTGAGCTAAAGATCTCTTCATTTGGTGAAGAATCAAGGTATGATCTTTCGAATTTTTGAATTTTTGAAAGGATTCTAGTTTATTGAGTTTAGAAAATGTTTGGGTTTAAATGTTCTAGAATCAATTTTTGTGAATCTGCATTGTGGGATTTTTAAGTGGATTCTTACTGAATGAGATTTGGTTGCTTTAGGAAACCAAGAGAATCCTACCCAAGAACAAAGGGAAAGACAATCTTGCCTTGGAGTATTGGCAAGCAAACTTGGTGAGCAATATATGTATGGTTATTGTGTGAATGGGCAATGTGCCTAAATGGGTACATATGTTCAAATTACTAAGCTATGAACGGGAATTGGATATTATGAGATCATATGAGGTTAGAATAGAGATGACAAGAAATTGAGTTAAAGTGTAACCAAGTGTTCTTAAAGTGTAAGCTTATAAATAAGCTAGACTTATAAAAAGAGTAAAGATTGAAAGGAGCATTTAGAATGATCATGAACAAATGAAGTGTAATTCTAAGTTCAATGAGACATATATGAATTATGAAAAGGGGAATGAGCTTAATATGTGATTTAGAACACATATACCCAGGATTGTCATTGAGCATGCATTGTACATAGTCCACTTATTATCCGTATGCAATTATTAAGGAGTGTGAAATGGGTGTTTTGAATAAATGGGTTGTGCAGGTCAAGTGTTAATATTCAGGCATTCCAGAATTTGGAAGCAAATGCTATTTTGGAGCGTACTGTGAGTAGACCTAGATGGTCTCATTTCATTGTTTGCTTTATTTGAATTTTGTATACATTGATCTTTGTATGATGAATGTGTATATGAATGTGCATTGCATGCAAGTGAAAGAGTAAATGCTCAACTATATGTTGAATGCCAGACTACGGTCCAATGATAAGTGAATGTGATCAAATAAGTGTATGTTATGTAAGTGATGCATTCCATTGCATAAATGCATAAAAGATAAAGGAATTTACGACCAGAGTCGCCAGGAAAAAGGAGCTTAAAGCTCAGAATGTGAAAAAGAGCTTAAAGCTCAGAATGTGATTAGAGCCTCAGGCTCGAATGCGACTGTACCCGGTATCCACTAAGGGATATGGGACGTTATATGCTATAGCTCGGTATCCACTAAGGGATATGAGTGAATGAAAAGGCACTCGATCATAACGACAATAATAAATGAAAGTGAGTCTCACATGTATTGCAATTATAATTGATATGTGCGTTTTGTATGAATGATTTCGGAAGGCAATATGTATTAAATGTAATATGTGAAATGACTAATTAGGTGTATGTGATTCATTATGACTGTTAATGAACTGATGTGAATTATGTGAATTGCATGTGTTATGGGATGAGTGAGCCATCGATGATGGTCACTCACTAAGTTTGCAAAACTCACCTAAAATTTGCAAATATTTTTCAGGATAAGAAGAATACCTCGTTAAGCCAACGGGAGTATACCGACAACATACAAGTAAAGGATAGAGGTCGGGATCAGGTCGCGTCTGCATTTGTGTTTTCCCTATTTTGTATTGAATCTTATATTCCGCATCTTTTTGTATAAATTTATATTTTTGAAATGACTCAAGTGTTTTGTATTTGTGAAGGAGCTCGAATGGCTATTGAAAATTGTGTTAATTGAAAAGGCTTATGAATGTACGTGGGCCCAATTTGAGTATGTATTTTCCGCACATATTGTGTTGTGATTTAAAAAAAGGTATACCGATTTCTTATTGATTGAGTGCTCTAGCACTCCACCCTCGCAGGGCACGGACTCGGATATTACCATCGATATCGGGTTCGGGTCATTGTGGGAGTGGGGTGCTACACCAATCATCCATAAACAACTCCTAACCCATTATTTATAATTTACATGAAACAAAACATCAATATATACATATATAAATATGGTCATTTCTTCACTAACTTTCTAGCATATGCAAAACTTCTTATTGTGATCATTCAACCTCTAAAACATTTCTATAAATCATTACTCATCAATGAAAGCAAGAAATTCACACACTCTTCACCATTCACGACACCCATATACCCAAAACACCATTTCATGAAATCAACCTCTAAATATCATCACAAATGTTTCATTTAACCAAAACTTATGATATTTGACAAGATACTTACTTGATTTAGCTTCCAAATCGTCATAATCACCATTAAACCCTAACTCTTTCTTCTCCACCATCATCAACCTTCATGGAGAAATAGACTGGGTCTTTTAGTAGCAAGGTGGAGATAGTAAAGTATATAAGTGGCTAGTGATGGAGGGAAGAAAGATTCAACCTTATAGCTTGGAGAAGAAAGCATCGTGAATGGAGAAGAAAAATGGAGAAAATAAAGGAATGAAGAAGATGGAGAACAAGCATGTGTCATTGGAAAGTAGAAGACCAAAATATGGTCTTTCACTTTATGAGAACATGGTTCAACAAGTGGTGTGGCAAGTGACACATGTTACTTGCCACATGTCACTTTCTCATTGCAACCATTTGGTCCACTATAATAACTAGTCTATTTTATCTCCAACTTCAAATCCATTTGTCTCCTAATTTTCAATAACACTTGTCAATAAATCCTAAAGTCAATGATCAAAATTGCCATTGCCATTTGACAGTAAATTCCATTACCATTTATCATTTGCCTTGCCACTTGGCATTTTTCCTAATTCAAAATTTTTCTCAAATTTTCAAAAAAATTTCTAAAATTCTCCAAAAATTCTAAATCAACAATTACACTCTCCAAATCAATTTTCAATACAAACAAATCACAATTCTCAATAACAATCACATTTATACACAAGTATACTCGAAATGTCAATGAATGCATGCACAGTTATTTTCATATGCAAAAATTTCACTATTCACATGTATGTGAATGACACATTATGCATGAACATGAAGATGCCTTTCTAAACTCTCATTGATCCCTCATATTTACTATTCTAGCCTCCCCGCAGGTAATGGGATGTTACATATCCACATTGATTTACTCATTTCAAAATAATTTCATGTTCCTTTCACATTGAATGTAATAAATTGATGCTAAAAATAATTTGAAATAATTCCTGAAAACCCTAGTTTGAAAGAGTAACTTAAAAGACGAGTTAATTACATTTAATTAGTTGTGGTAGTTACAACACATTATAAAAATAACTAAATTTCATAAGGATGAAGAGAAGTTTCATTTAAAGAGAACTTTGTCTAGATCCTTATGGTTGAGCATATATAACTGATAATTCCTATTTTTTATGTGAAATTTGAAGAAATCTTTAGTACTTAGCTTCTTTTTAACTGCAAGCTATATATGCAATGTTTTAGAAAGAATAAGGTTTAGGTCCAATAAAAAATTGGTTTACTGTATTTGTTTTGTGGACCTAATAGTAATTTCTCTCAAGAAGATGCTGTAAATTTAGTTTCCCATTTGGTAACCATTGAACTATACCTTTTCTGGATGATCTAGATGAGTAATTTGGAAACTCTCCATGATTTCTTTGGAGCCTCTAGAGGTGTGTGCAAGCCAAAACCATGTATTATCCCATATTAGAGCATGCTTCTTGGTGTCTAACAATATAACTATTTTAAGAGATTAGAATTGGCTCAATTTGTAAATTGGTCCGTTGCTATACCAATGATTAAAACAAAATGACATCCTTCTCCCAGCTCTTATCTTGTACTTTATTGTACCACATCTTGAATAAGCAATACTTATTTTAACGACCATAAAGTATAAGAATTAATCTTAGTAGACCATATACTTGTTCCTTTTAAGAAAGACTGATGTAACTACTTCACCCATTGACTATCCTTATTTGTTCATCGCTTTCAAAGCCTCTTGATGAGAAGATCTTTGATTATAATCTAAGTTGAGGGGATACAAAAGTCTTCATTTCTCCACTTCACATCTCCATAATCTCTTTGAGAGGAAGGACTAGAACATATTCATTGGAGAAAGGAATATATAAATGTTTGTTAAAGGTTTGTAGGCCACCAACTTATTCCAGACTATCTTATTATTAGCTTGGCTTTCCTCTAATGGAGTCGTTGCCTTACAGAGCTTGGCAAAGTTGGAAAGCCATGGGTTGAGTTAAGGTTAGGGCTCGGAGGAGGAAAGGAAGCAACATCTCCAACAGGAGAGGATAGAGAGGCCATTTTCAATAACAGTAGAAAATGACCAAAGAAGATGAGAAGGGGAATGAATAACAAAGGTCGGGAGCTAAACAAAGAAATAAACATGATTGAAAGTTTAGGTTCAAGTAAAGGATTTAGTGATAGGTTAGAGCATATCACTCTAGCCCATCTCCTTAATAATAGTGACTTTTTTAAAAAAAGGTAAAAGAGTTCACTAAAGCCATAAAAGGAATTTTGTGTGCTTACAAAGGTGAGTCAAGCAAAAAGAAATACAATGCTCTTACATATAACTTTTGGTAAATAACTAAGGAATTAAAGATTTCATTGTCTTCTTGAGAATGAGCTCAAATGTTCTTCAATATGATAGGCAGCTAGGGTTTTCCTTATCTAATAGGCTGCTAGGGTTTTCCTTATCTATCATTGAAGCTTGTGAATTAGGATATACTTATCTGTGATAGCCTTGTTATACAATCTCTAGTTCCTTTCTCTCCAAATGACATATACTACACAATTGAATACTGATGATCAAATTAGTTCTGATAGAAGTAATTTTATACGGAACTTCATTTCATGGATTAGTAACAAGCAGATAAATCACTTGCATATTCATAAACAGATTGTTTCATCCCGTGGAGGCAACTATGATATGGTTAGTCAGAAATTGAGTGCTCAACAAAGATTTGAATTGGTGGTTTCAGCTCCATTGGGCCTCATATATTTTCCCATGATCATGAACAATATAATAACCAAGCGATTTCCCTTATATTCTTTATGTGTACATAATAAGATATGCGCATTGCATCGTAAACTTTGAACATACAAAAATATGAATAGTTTATTAGCATGTCCACACGCTTCAACAAGCAAGTGGAGATGGAATACCATCTCAAAGCTAAAGTGTAGTCAAAATAATAATAATAATAATATCTACAATACGCTTGCCTTTTACGATATCTTTAACCATTCCCGCGGGCGTAGTGACCGGCAGTCAATTTTCTCGCCTCACCACTTTGTCACCCGTTGACAATCATTACCGTATATAAAACCCTTTGCCATAATCTTAAGCACCAAATGATTGCCCGCTTTCATACTTATAACCTACTGTAGAGTAATATTAAAGTTATAGTGAAGAAAAGAGCTCATTAATACTCATCCTTGTCGATGATTCACGCAATAATTGAGTAAGCTGCATGGTAATGGCTTCGTCAAATGGTTGTGTCCCTCCAGGGTTCCGGTTTCACCCTACCGACGAAGAACTGCTTCATCATTACCTGAAGAAGAAGGTTTCGTTTCAAAAGTTTGACATGGAGGTCATTCGAGAGATCGACTTAAATAAGTTGGAGCCTTGGGAGTTGCGAGGTAATTGTCTAGTAGCTTGATCCTAAGCTCAAAAGTTGCATAATGATATTTATGGTATTCCTTATTTCCTTAAATTTTGGGGTTGATCCATACATTTGAACAATTAATCTTCGAAGTCGCCGTAGTTCACAGTCGTCTTCTTTGGATTTCCCTCATCGTAATCATTTAAGTATATTACTTTGGTTTTGATTCTAAGGTGTAACCAATCAAATGCTGCCATCATTGTGTATTCAAGGATTCTTAACTTACTTGGATTTTGGTTATTTAGGGCATGCAGTCATGTATAATAGAAAAGTTCGAGTTTCCAAATTCTAAAATAAACAAAAATTGCATACATTAATAATATGCATGGATTAATTACGTTTTGACCAATTTTATGAAGATATACACCTAGTTCGACGCAGTCTATCAATATAGTTAATTGAATTATAGTACTTTTAGGTAATATAGTTAATTGAATGACTAAAATGATCATTAGCATTCAGACATTTTAAGATCATCACGTTGGAACAATATCAAATATACAATCTTGGGCACACTTTTTCCTTCCTTTTGGATAGAATTTTATATAACGGGGAGCTCAAGTAATTTGTGTTTCATGATGTGTAGAAAGATGTAGGATCGGGTCAATCCCACAAAACGAGTGGTACTTTTTCAGTCACAAGGACAGGAAGTACCCAACTGGGTCAAGAACAAATAGAGCTACAAATGCTGGGTTTTGGAAGGCAACTGGTAGGGATAAATGCATTAGGAACAGCTATAAGAAAATTGGAATGAGGAAAACGCTTGTTTTCTATCGGGGAAGAGCACCTCATGGCCAGAAATCTGACTGGATCATGCACGAGTATAGACTAGAAGATGGTGATGATCAAGGAAGCTCTAGTGTAAGTGTTTTCACCATTTACTGACCTTAGGTACATAAGTTTGACCTCTAAATTTACGTAAATTAATGCATCTTATTTTTAGGTACATCAAAATTAGCAATTAATTATATAACAATAGTAATAAGAGATCTGTTTTAATTCATCAGTTCAAATAATTACCACTTGAAATCTACTAAATTCATATAAGGTAACTACTAATTTATCATAGCTTTTCAAGTTACACATAAGAATTAGTTGTTGTTTATGTTAATCAGTCCCCAAATACTTCCCAAGTATTCCAAGGCGAACAAATTAAAAGAATTTTGGATGCTACTACTCTTTAAAGATTAGAAGTGACATGCTGTCCCTTCATCTATTGGGAAATCAGACAAATTGATTTGGAGCATTACACATGTCACAATCATGGTTGTTTCAGATAACATCTAAATCATTCTGCAACAGCATGGTGGTAGATTAATTCTCACCTAAAAAAATTCATTGCCGAAGTTCTTTTACACACGATACATGTGCAGGAGGATGGGTGGGTCGTATGCAGGGTATTCAAGAAGAAAATTTTATTCAAGCTTGGAAACGAAGGTGGAACAGGCATTAACACATCTGAGCAACAAATCAACTCATGTTCTACTCAACCTCACAATTTTATCCACAAAGACATCCATTCCCTTTTTAATCAAAATCACACGCATGGTACTCACCAACCCTTTGAAGTAAATGGTAAACCTGAGCTGGACCTTCTCTACCCACACATGACTTCTCAGTATTCTCTATTCCAATCTCAAGCCTTAATGCCAATTCATAACAAGTCTCTAGGCTACGACTACTCAACTCTCTCTTCTGACACACCAGTCATGGTTAAGCAACTCATGTCAAACGCTAGGGACAGCGAGTATCAAGCCACTTGTGAGCCAGCACTAGAGGTGACCACATGCGAACCCACTCAAGTTCTTACAGGAAGAGATCATGAGGGCTTGAATGAATGGGCAATGCTTGATCGGATTGTTACTTCTCATATGGGGAATGAAGATTCTTCTAAGCGAGTGAGGTACAAGGATGCATATGAATCATCGGTTCATCCCATTAATCATCTCTCGCTTCGCGGAGAGATGGACTTTTGGGGCTATGGAAAATAATAGTGTTCTCTTGTGATTTATATTTGTGTCAAAATTAGTTTTCCAGTTTTGATTAATTGTTATTCTATTAAAATTATGGATAAGATATGATGGAAAAAATTTTATATTAATTATAATTAATTTATAGTTATAGTTTATGTATATTACACATTTCTTGAATTTTTAAATTAAATTTAAAACGAAACCTAAGTTATAGTAACAATGGAAGTTTTCAACTGAGAATGCCATAAACTACAACAAAGTAGACAATTGGCTATAAGAAAACGTAGCTAATTGTATAAAAAAATGTTGCCTATAGTTATCGGTGACGTTTATGTCTGGACGCATAAAGTGTCATCAATATCATAACTAAAAACTATAGGCTACATTTCCACAAATCATAGACAAAAACTATTATTTTGTAACTAAAATGTTACAAAAACGTAACTAAAAATCAAATATTGGCGTGGAAAATTTTGGCACTAAATGACTGAAAATGAAAATAAAATGTAGCTAATAGCTTTTGGTTACATTTTCATCTTCATAGTTATATACTATTAGCTATGTCAAAACCTAGGCAAATATTATTAGCTACGCTTTTTAAAACGTAGCCAAATATTTTTAACTATGTTTTTTATAATTTAGCCAAATCTTATTTGCTACTTTTTCATAATGTATTTGCTATATGTTTTTTTTTTTACATTTTTAGTCAATGATATTGAACAATATGCTTTGTATATAATATATCGGCATGTTTTTTATTATAAATCTTTTTCTTATTATTATAAAATTAAATCATAAAAATATTATCAATTCAAAACATCGAGCATTGTATATATAAAATAAAATTATATAAAAATCATTAAATTATACGAACAAAATGAATATAAGATTAAAGGATGATCATTTGTTCCTGTACAAGATATTAATGGCATTTTGAACAATTTTTAAAAATAAATAAGAACAATTTATAAATTATATTATTTCATGCTTTGCTTACAAAAATATTAAAGCATAACTTGAACGATTACCTAGTGTTGTCCATGCCTATAAACCTATAATCATAAAAAAGATTTGTTAAAATCAACAAAATATATTGTGAGTAATTATATAGTTTCTGATTAAAGCAAACACTACATAACTTTACCATTTACAATATAGTCACTCATCAGTTGTATCTTCATCCATCCTGTAATTTGAGAAAAAAAAAGTGGTAAATATAAATAGTAATACAAAGAAGAAGTGACCGGACGATTTTCGATGAGTCATCCAACTTTTGTCTAAAAAACTATACAATTATAAGTACATTACTAAATAACTAAATGCAATTTATGATGTAAATAACATAATGGTAAAGAAAAATTAACATACCAACTTTGAATTCTACTAAAGAATGCAATTAGTTAGTAGATTATAACAAACTCTGTAATAAGATATATGGCAACATAAGGTTTTATGGTTAAGAAATATGATCTAGCTTAGTATTGTAAGCATGAACCCATTTCCAAAACCCACAGGTCATTCATTTTTATAGAGAAAAAAGTGAAAGCCACTTCCAATTACGTCGTAACATGTCATTATGATTATATGAGTATCTAAAGAAGGTTGTATATGTTATATGCTGTGTGACGTTACTTAAATTTTGAAATGAAGAAGTTTTAAACTTATTTCTAATATAAAGCAAGGTTTTTATTATGTAAAATCTCAAGGCTCTAGCGGCATCCAAATATTGCCTATGTTTTCTTTTAACCATTCCTTTCTATTGAGGGATATAAGGACTACTAAATAGATGCAAAATTCATATAGCTTTTGATAAAAATTTCAATCATTTGATAATTAGTAAACTCAGTACCATTATCTACAGATAGTTTTAATGATGGTCTGAAACTAGTTTGCAATGAGGTTAATAAATTGCTCAAGATAGCATGTATCTACAATCCATGTATCTAAGATTTTACGTAGACTTTCACAAGAATTCAAGCAGTGAGTTTTAAACATACCTCCAAATTAAGAAGTAAGAATTTAATATGTGCTTTTGCTATTATGAGCTTCAGCACCTAATTGCATTTTTAATTGGAGTACTAATATCATCATTCTTAACAAGCATAACATAACTCTTAAGAAAAAATCAATTAAAAGATCTCATATCACATAAAGACTTTTACCTATAACCTTGCTACCTATAGAGTTAGATGTTCCACTATAAAATAACAAAGACCAAATAGGTAGCGTAAATTTTTTTAAACTCGCAATGGGTGTGGAATAGGTACTAATGAAACTCAAAATCATTGAACAAAAGATGCAAACATCTAAGCTCTAATATGCTAACATCAAACTTAAATAAAAGAAAGTCTCAAATATGTTATCTTTTTTTTTTAGCACAAAATTACTCAAGAGTTAATAATATGATATCTTTATAGGTCAAACAAATATTTAAATACAACAAAGACTCGTTAGTAAGTTGCAATAAGTTCCTGTAGTATGAAACATCATCTTACTTGTTAATCATTTGAAAGTAAAGTTTGAAAGGACTTAAAAAGTGGTTCTATTCATACTATGGTAACTTGAGATGGATATATTAAATAATTTAGATGGGAATTCATCTCTTTTTCAAATATATGTTTCCTTGGTAGCTTTTGTGAGTAAGATGTAGATCAATTGGTACATTCTATTTGTTTTTCATGGCGTTAGAGGAATCAAAGAATCAAACATTAGATTTTAGGACCTAATCTTACCTTATATTTCTTAGAAAGTACTCTAGAAAATAATAATTAATCAAATCAACCTTCCTATAAAAACATGTGAAGTTTCCTACTTCCATTAAGACTCTGATATTGTAAAATAAGTAACAAGATAAACCAGCAATAATGATAGATGATACAAAGCAACACAACTAACATGTTGAAACAGAGCCAACATTTTATGTTAGTTGTAATACAAGGCAAACATATTTAAATTCGTTGAAAATTGGTTACAAGAAGCGACTGGATTGGCTCGACAGGATTGGCTCGACATATGAAAGAAATCATCTATATACTGTTCTATATAAAACTCCCTTAGAGAAATATATTCAAAATGCCAAAGGGGACGTTAACTTTAGGCTTGTAATCCATCATAACAAAGGAAGAAAAGATAATAAGAGAATGAAAAGGGAAGTTAAAATTTTGCTATTTCAATGCCATGCATTCCACTAGTCTGCTACTAGAAATTAAAAGAAGAATGTTACACACTAGGTAGTACTATTATATTAGGATACAAGATCTTACTTAAATTAGTAGATAAATGTCCTGCTAAGACCTTTGTATATAAAGTCTACAAGATAGTCTATAAGCCTTGTTATTCAAGAAAGAACTTGAGTGAAAAAGGCATAATGAATACATTTCTTTTGATCTTTCTCTTCCAAATTGTATCAATCATTGATAAGTCTACCTAAATGGCAAGTTCTGCTACTATAATAATCTTATATAAGCCAAAAGCCCAAATTAGTAAAGCTTAGCGAATTTGAATTATAATCATCCCACATACATCAATAAAATCTTAACAGTTATTTAATTTTGTATATCGAAAGTACCATTCCTACTGGTGATGCAAAATCGAAGAGAAACATTTTGGAACCCTCACTTATATAGACAATGAATGTTAATAGATCATCCAGTAAAGATGAAATCAAGGCTATCATTTTTCTTTAAAAACCATATGAGATCTAAATAAAATATTATCAAGAGTATCAATTTAAAGCGTCGAACTACGAAGCTAAATATGAGGCTTTAATTTATGGTATTAGGATTTTAAAACATCTATAAATCTCAACTATAACAAATAAGTCTAACTCATAACTTGTAGTAAATATGAGGCTTTAATTTATGGTATTAGGATTTTAAAACATCTATAAATCTCAACTATAACAATTAAGTCTAACTCATAACTTGTAGTAAATCAGTTAAACAATTTATATTCTGCTAATGAAGAAACAATGTGAAAGCACTTTTTTCGGTGTTAAACATTAATGAAAGAGATGCAAGTATAAGTTGAGCACATACTTAAAGAGTAGAACGACTTTGTTGTCCGTCTATTAAAATTAGGAGTTAAAGGTACAATGTCAAAGGATGCCTTTATAGAGATACAACTTAGCTCCGTATGCAAAGATAAAGTCCAGGGCAAAGAATAATTGATATGCAAGTTTTTCAAAATTCATACCAACAATTGATTGTAAGTAGTTTAAATAACATTCATTAGGCAAGTAGACGTGTATTTACAGTAACTAAGATTATGAAATTGCAATTAGTACATTAATCTCTAATACTAATAGATGATTTAATTAGCTGCAATCATTAATTAGAATGCTTTGGAATCTAAATAAATTTAGTGAAACAAAGTACCAAGTTTACTCATTCTTTAGCTTTATCACAAGTCAATGAAGTTTGATTCGATTCAACTTATGCAGTGTCTACATGTTCTTTCTTTTTTCATGAGTCATATTAATAATAGCTAACTCAAATCCATCGTTCAGATCTATGTCATGGACATACAAATTGATTTACTTAATATTATTGCATACACAACACTATTTACTTAGCACCATATAACAACAATCGATTGTCCTATTATTAGAAAAAGAACCAATAATAACATATAGTAAGAAATCAGCTTTCGTTATTATAAGTGAATGATATAACTTAGCTTTCAGTAATTGATTAGTTCAGATTTCATCAAAACAATGACCATAAGCTTGGAGAGAAGAGTTTTACATAACATACATAAAAATAGACATTGACAATTGTTGGAGAAAACAAAAGAACACTAACAAGAAGAAAAACGAAGATAGACAAAGACATTGGACACTACAAGAAATCTGTTGTTTATCGATGGCAAAAACCACCGGTAAACGACAGAATTATGTCGATAATAATAACTACCGACAGAATAAAACGACAGACAAAAGCATCGTTAATACGGCCGTAGGTAAATTTAACGACAAAAATTATATGTTATTCTATCAGTAAAATATACCGACGGACAGATGTAACTGTTAGAAAACCGTCATTAAGATAATCGCAAAGGTTTCAATATTACTGACAGAAGAAACACACTAGAGAGAAGAAAGATAAGGACAATAAAGCAGCTACAAGACAAAGACAAAAGAAGAAAAAATAGAGGGAAGAAGTTTCTTTAGGTTATCAAAATAAAGAAATGGATGTCATTTTAGTGGAAAAAAATGATGTCAGTTATTTTATTTTATTCTTCTCTTTCCTATAAAAAATATTTTAGTTGAAAAATCTTTTTAACTATGAAATTTATTTTCTTAGTTGATAGTTATGGGACCTGTGTGTTTTAGATATGAAAAATATTTTGAATCAAAAACATTTTGGTACAAAAATAAGTTCATAGTTAAAAAATGTCTCCCAATCTTATTTTTCATAGGTATAAATCTTTTGCTATAAAACTAAGTTCATATTTTAAAACTTCACCAAATATTTTTAGCTACGAAAACCATTTCATAGCTAAAAGCATTTTGTTACAAAACTAAGTTCATAGTTTAAAAATGTCGTAAAATCTTTTTAGATGCGAATATAAAACGTAGCCTATCCTTAACGTAGCTAATAGTTTAAAATACCCAAGAAATATTTTAAGTTGAAGGTATTGTTTCAATAGGCTACAAAAATTTGTAGCCATAGAGTAACTTTTAGCTATGAATTTCAAATCATAGCAAAAAAACAAAAAAAATGTAGCCAAAACTCCTATTTGTTGTAGTGATAGAAGCTAAAATTAGATTTTTTATCCAATTGATGTGGGATTCTCATGTGGAGCACGCGGGGGTGATTCTCTCTCCAGATCTAATAGTGTCGCTTGGGTGCTTCTCATTGTCTATGGTAACAACCCGCTCCTTTTCGATTCCGTTAGGGAAACTGTTTTCATCTCCTTTTCTCGATCTGCTATTGTACTCTTCATTTTCTTCTTTTCCCATTTGTTACTTTTACTTTCTTCTTTCTTTTTCTTTTAAATTCTAGATCTTTTCCCATTTGTTCTTTTTCTCCTTTCTTGCTTTCTTTTTT
>JAOSBL010000009.1:3244269-3255626 GCA_027568915.1 Erythroxylum roraimae
TTATTCTTATTAATTTAATTGTTTAAAGTTTTGATATTTATTAATTTTCTACTTACTCTTATTCTTATTATTAAAAAATTATTTAGTTATTAATGATATTAAATAATATCATTAAATTACTGATTATTTTTAATTTGGTTCTTAATAAGAATACGCAAATAACCCCGTTTTCTAAAAAACTTTTGTTTTGAAACTAGCTTTAGAATAACGTTAGACAACATAATTAAAAGTGGCTTTGGATTTGGCTAGCCACTGGTATTAAAAACGGCGCCTATGCGTGGGTCCCATAGGCGTCTGCCATTTAACTTACTCTTATGTCAAACTTTTACATAAAACGGCATAGTTTTCTTCTTAGACAGGGTAAGACAAGGTAGGAGTAGACAGAGGATCTGAAATCGGCCGAGAGGGGAGGGTAGGACTAGGAACAACCCGTTTTATTGCGATGCCAAATTCTTGGAGTCAAGTTTCCAGTTAAAAAGAAAAGAGGAATAGTATATCGGTATTGGTTTTAATATCATATTAGTATTGGATTTGATTTTAACATAGTACTAATGCAACTATGAGCTGGGAAATTTTTTTTGTAATTCTTACAAATTATAAAATATTACTTAATTTTTTTAAATTTGTAAGATAATTATATTATAAAATTTATAATTTTATGTCAACCTTGTTGAACAAGTTTCAATCTTATAAACTCTCAATATTCTGCAAGCGCACTAGTCGTAACACAGTATATGAGATGTCGATCTTATGAGGAATTAGTTAACCAATCGAATCCTAATTTGTCTAAGGCCTAAAAGTGTAATTAAAATGAAAATAAAAACTAAACAAAAAAGTAAACAATCAAATATGGAGTGATTGAAAAGAGAATTCTAAATTAATGCAAGAAATCAAATTTGAGTACCACTAATTGACAAGGAAGATTCAAACAAGGAAGATTAACAAATTATAGGAAAAGGAATTTATCCTATCATCAATGCCAACTTAGTCACTTTTGTGTTAATGCGGTGTCGGTTCTAGACTTTAGAAGGGTAGATTAGTCCCTCTCGAATCACTAAACTCTAAATTATAAACCCTAATTAAGTTAAGTTTCCGAACATGTAATCTCTCAATTAATAAAACAGATCACAACCTAATTAGTTCTTAAGTGTTCCAATAAACAACTAGATCTTCACACGAGATCTTTCTCCGTATAATTACTGATTTGATTATTTATGTGGTTTATTAGATCATTTAACTCCCATTAACCAACTTAATCATTTTGCATTCGATTCACTCTCTTGATTTATTACCAAAGCATGCAATTGCAACAAACAATCACAACACCCAACATCATTAACAACAAAAGCTACTAGATTAACATTAAATCAAGTATAAATCCCTAAAATAAGTTAAAACATCCTTAAACTAAGGTTCATCATTATCAATTCCGTCTCATACAACAAATGAAAAAAATAAAAAATGGAAATAAGAAAAGATAACTTGGGAGGACTAAAGGTTGAAGCAACAGTAAAAGCTCCACCTTCTCTCCATTCCTTCTTCCTTTTCCTTAGCTTTTTCCCCAAAGTGACAAATGGTGCCCCCCTCCTTTAGGTCATTTCTCTTCCTTTTTATATTCCTTTACTAATTGGGGTAAAAACTAGGTTTTACCCGTGTCCAAAAGTTTGAAATAACCCACAAAACATTAAGTTCTGAAGGACATCCGTGTCTGTCATCACGTAAGCCAAGAACTTCTATCATGATCGTGGCCTTAGGTCCTCCGCAAGGTTTCCAGCAAATCTTTTCCTTTCTTCGATATCTAATCTCAAACACTAATAAACACATCAAAGCACCTCAAACACAAAAAATTAATACCCAATAGCATGCTTTAACCCACGTAATACTCAAAACACATATCTAGTCAACTAACATAATTCTAAACCTAAACATGCATAAATCAATTAATTAACAACTAAAAACATACTAAAATGCCTATTAAAACATCATACAACCTACAACTATCAACATCGCTACACTTGAGCTTTTGCTTGTCCTCAAGCAAGAACAAAACAAACAAAACAAAAACACACCAACAACAGCACATACATATGCAATAATGGTACAGTGACATTGAATTTCATGAAACAAATTTAACTACAAATACAATCCTTCAAGTTGTCCTAACTTATTAACTTGCAAAATCTATGGCTAGACACTTCGGACTAAACATACATACTAATCAATACCATAATGTCAAATTCATTCACCCCCATCACTTGCACACACACATTGAAAGTTATTTTGTCAATCAAAATTGTATACTTGCACACACATTGAAAGTTATCTTATCAATCAAAATTGTAACTATCTCTAAGTAGCTTTTCATGAAATTTAAGTTATTCATAAAGATCGGTAAGTTTTATTTATAAAAACACAAGTTTTGTTAATTTTCATTGACATTGACCTAGCCTTTTGACACGAAGGCAAACATTTGTGATGAATGTCCCCCGGTTACTCAACTAGGTCAAGTTTTTTATTCATAGGCTTGGTTGAAACGTCATTTTAGCCTTTTGATGCGAAGGCAAACATTTCTGATGATTGTCGCCTAGTTACTAAGCTAGATCACATTCTTAACTGGCTACTAGCTCCATTCATGGACCGAAGGCCATCGGAGTCATTTCTTTAGCTAATCATTCTCATAAAAAGATACTAACGATGTTACTTATTCAATTGACCTAAAATTATAAATGCATGTGTCATATTCCTAGGGTGAATGAACTAACATCATGTCCTAATTAACATGCATATTTAACCAAGGCAACTTAGGACACTAATTTCACAAACTAATAAATCTTAGCAACCTAAAAGTCTATGTTCAAAGCCAAACCGATTCTGTTAAGTCCTAGCCATTGACACATTAACATGAGTCACACCACGCAAACCTAAATAAAACTAGCATATGGTATGCAAAATTAACACTGAAATTAAAAGCGTATAATGCACCCAACCCTCCCCACACTTAGACTACACATTGTCCTCATCTGAGAAGAATAAATAACACATAAGGTGGGAATAAAACAAATCGACAGGAAAACATAAAAATAAAATAAAATAATAAGACAAGGGTTAAAGCATAAGAACCCGTCATGGTAATTGAGGTGGTGATGGCATTGGAGTTTGAAACCAATTGCGCTTGACACCCAAGACTTTTGTCGTATCTTTAGATTGCTTTTAAAGGAATAAGAGAGTTAGCAATCCAAACCATTCCAAATCATTAAAAACTTATTTTTAGAATTTCAAACAAATCTAACTACACAACAATTTCAATCTAACTATCAAACGTGCTAAGTTATGGTCGTTAGCTTGACCTTGCATTCTTCGAGACTTAATCGAGATCAATTATGAGTGGCTTGCTTCCACCCTTATTGCCTAATTTTAGCTTCGTAGCTTGTAAATAAGCTACATGTTGGAAGATAATCAAAAGGACAATAGGAACTAAAAAAACTCTCTGAATCTTCTATTGCATCCAGTAGTTTGTCCTATAAGAGGGTGAGTTGTTCTTGTTCTTCTTCAATCACCCACGTCTCCTCTTCTTTTTTCATTTCATGAATAAAGACTTTGTATCTTCTTCAACCTCTATGTCCTGTATCCTTTTTTCTTTATTTTCTTCTTCTTTAGCATCTAGTATAGAGACTTCCTTGTATGCTTCAAACTCAATCTTTAATGTCTTCTACTCTTCTTCCTCTCTCTCCTTTGAAGATTCAGCTTCATCAATTCTCGTGAATAAGGTACCCTGTGTTTTTTTATGTTTGTGTCCAATTGTTTCATCAATAATCCAAACTTTTACCCTTCACATGATAGTTAAAGAATCAGATTATTGTTGTCTCTTATCCTAATCGAAAATCATCTTATTGCTGCCTTGAAAATGTGATGAATCTTGCATGCATATAAGGCAACATTGACCTGATGAATTGAGCTAGAATTGGAGCTAAATAAGTAAGTAAAAGATTGATATTTATGGCATGTGATAATAGTACTATGTCTTAGGTTTCAACTACAATTAGAATCACTCAATTTGAAAGTCTATAGGCTGAGTTATGGCTAAAATATTGGGACTGGTTTAAGTTAACCTAAAACAGAATTCCACTACACATTCCTCTCTTGTCATATTCAACTAATTTCATACAAAGAAACATCAAAGTAATACCAAGATAATATTGATCTTAAACACATCCATCTCACTCAAGAAAACCCGTAAAAATTAAAATTTAAGCAAGAAAACTTACCACTTTTTCCTCCAATCTTTCGAAAAATTGAAGAACACTTAGTCTTGATCAAGCTCTCTTCAAATCATGCTCCAAAACCCATCAAAAATCAGTTGCATTCTCCTCCTTCCCTCCTTGGACGAAACTTCAATCTTTCTTCTCTTCTTTTTCTTCTTTTGTTTCACTCTCGCGTTTATGTTGAAAGAAGAAAGCAATTGGTCTTACTTTACTCCTTTAATATCCTTTAGTGCATTACACTTGGCATCTTCTAATTGACCATTTTTCTTAATGACTCATCACCATTCAATTAATCATGCATAACCTTTAAGAAAACTTCTAATTGGTCATTAGGTGTGACTCACTAATCCACTTACACCATTTATACAAAAAGACCAAATTGCCCTTAATGAGTTTAATTCACCAACTAACCGAATTAAATCTCGAAAATATTTCACAATTATCTTATCATCAAATTGACCATGAAATACTTTAATTAGGGTCAATACTTATTCATTGGAGGCTTTTAAAATTTTTTAAAGGGTTTAAAATCATCAATACCCAATATTTTCTAAAAAGGGCATTTTAGTCCAATAATTTTGGATTACCCGATTCCTATTCAAACAACCTCCATTCTAACCCGTTTCAATTCCTAGACCAATTTTGAAGCTTTTCATTGTATTTTGAAATTATTCGGTAACTTTTCAGTTGCCTAGAAGAATTTTCGAATTGAATCTAGAAATCACTGAATGTCACCAAAATCGTCCAGATTTCATTCAAAAATGTCATCTAAATCTCCAAATCACATTTTAAGGCTTTTAAAGCTCGTTCGGGCTCATTTTGTAGCTTTTCAGAGTTCTCAAAAATTTTTCAAGAAATTTTCAGTCGAGTCCAGAACCGTCTTTGGTCTATCCATGATCTCCGTTATAACATCAATAATACATTTAAACGTTTAAATTACTCTAATACACCATAAATAGAGTATTCTATAAAAATGCATGTACAACACATTACACGGTATAATAATTGAACTAGGATATTACAATCATGGACTTGGGTCTTCTTCCGAGCTTCCTCTAAATCTCCTCCATTCTTCAATATCTACTCTCAAACACTAACAAATATATCAAGCACCTCAAATAATCAAAATTAAAGCTCAATAGCATGCTCTAACCCACATAACAGTCAAAACACAAATATCTGACCAACTAACACAATTCTAAACCTAAACATGAATTAATCAATTAATTAACAACTAAAAAACATACTAAAATGCCTATTAAAATATCATGCAACCTACAACTATCATATATTCTCTCCAAATTTTCTTAAAGAAATACAAATTTTGAATTTTTTATCATTTAAAAAAAGAAAAGTTGTGATATTTTTTGGAGAGTGAGAAGAATGAGTGCTATACCAATTAATTTATTGTTTGAAGGACATATGCTGTAAAGAACCAAGCTTGAATCAATCTTGTTTATGTGAATTTCCTTCAATGTTATTACTCTTTTAAATTATCTAAACCAGACCTTTACCTAAGCCTCATTACATCCTTTTTCAAATACCTTTATATTTTTGTTCTAGTTTTACTTATAAGTATTGGAGATGTGATTTTATTGGAAGCTTGGGGTTAAGAATCCTTTTATATAATGATTTGGGATTTTGTTATATTTTTCACCCTGAAAACGTAGAGTTCATTGAGTTAATCCTTTATGAGGGTATGGACTTCATGTTCTTAATCTCAAAAAGATTATTAATGTGGTTGCTATTGATATTGACATATAAAAGTTGGCTCTATGATAACTTGAATCTAATTGTATGTTAATTTGATTAATGTGATATAATGATTTAGGGTGTGGATGGACTGGTGGGTTAATAAGGGATGGATGTTTTTAATATTGATGATTGGATTATGATTTTCTTAAGGACAAGAAAAAACTTAAGTGTAGGTATGTTTGATAAATGGTTAATTTGATATGTTTTTATGCCCATATTTAGTATGCTTTGCTTGTTATTTGAGAGTTTTACATTGTTTTTAATTGGCACTTGATTATGTCAAGTATGATTTCAAGTCTCAATTCCCTTCATAGATCAAAAGGAGAAGAATTCAAGTGAAATCATGACATAAAGCAAAAGAATTAGAGCTATTTTGGAGACACATGTCCATGTGAAGATGTACACGCCTATGTGAGTAATATATATAGTTGTGTCCCATGTAGGTGTAGCAAACTAAGAATGTGTAAAATCGTGATTCTGAAGAGTTGTTAAGATACATTGTCATTCATACAACCATATGACTAATCGTGTATAATCAAAAAATCATAATTTCACTATATAAAAGGTAGCTATGAAGAGCAGACTGGGAAGAAGAGACTAGAGTTAGAAGTTATAATCAAACTTAAAGCAAAAGACTCAAGTATAAACCTAAGACAGTGAAAACATGAAAATTACTTCAAGAGATCAATGAAGAGTAGACTTTCTCCAATGATTGAAAGGAATTTCATGAGAGAAAAAGGGAATATACATATTTAAGGATTCTTTTCTTTAGGATTATTCTTTTGAACTTTTGATGTTTGTTTTGTTTTCTATGTTTAGGGACTTTTTGGTTTCATTTATATTTTTTTTGGTAGTTTTTAGTTTTCATTTTTTTTAGTTAGTGCTTTTGGTTCCAAAGAAAAACAAAAAAAGTTTGGTTGGTCATGTCATATAGTTTTTTAATTACTAATAATGGTTTCATTTTAGATAAAATATAAAAAATTTTATTTTTATTAATTAGTTTATTAAATTTATTTTAATATCTTATGAAAAATTTATTAATATGTTATCGATAAAACTACTATATTTTATTAACATAAGTAATTTAATAATTTAAATTGTATATAAATTAAATTTTATTTTTAATTATTAAATAAAATTTTATATTTTAAAGATACTTTAAATTTAATTATATTTATTAATAATTTTTAAATTAATTTCATTTAATGTAATTACAAAATTTTAATTAAAATATTCATAATTCTTATTAATATTTAATATTTAATTAAATTATTCATATTTATTATCAATTAATTCATTAAATAAATAGATAATATATATAGCTGATAGTAAATTAGATTATGAAAAAATAGAAATATAAAAGAAAAATAGAAATCAAAAATTCAAACAGAAAATTTTCTTTTTTCCCTAAATTTGAAAACAAAAATAGAATATTAAAAATAAAAGTAGAAACAAAAAGGCTTTTAAACAATATAATCCATACAAACATAAACTATAAGGAAGAAGAGCTAATCAGATCACATGGGACAAAATCATATTACTTCTAAGCACCAATAATCACAAGCACAAAGTAAGCTTTGAAATCAGCAAGATTTGGGGAATTATATAGATAGTTAAAGTGGATTAAACATCAACGTATAATCTCTTCCTTTTGGATGTTTCTTCATTAAGTTCCTACTATAATTGCTTTCAGGATTGTATTACACTTTTGTGTTTGATCAATGAATACATTAATTTTCTTATAAAAAAAACCATATGGGCCTTTAAGAACTAAGTTTGTTTAGTACCTAGGCAGGATGAACGTTAAGGTGAGATGAATGCTATGATTTGATCCTTTACTTAATGAAATTTGATTGATTGAATGATTGAGATTCAATTATGAGTTTCTATTATTGGATTAATATATTTGGTATATTAGTTCAATATTTGATTTCATGTAAGAATAAAAATTCTTTTGTAAGATCTACCATAATTAGAAGGAGTTATATGTAAAGCTAGAGATAGGTCGTCATGAATCTTCTAAATTAGATTCAAATCTAATAGGGAAATTCATGAATTGAATAATGTGATCTTAGGGGTTTTAATTAGAAAGAGGTTTTAGTTAATTTACTAAGGATTTGTTATTAATGGCCTTGGAGAAGATATTAACATAAGATAAGAATTTTTACGATCCAATAATCAATAATTGAATTTCATGATAAAATGTTAGTAGTTAAGAGATCTTAGGAGGAGTCATTACCTATGTACTAGTTATTTGATATTAGATTAATCTTTGTATTATATTTATCTTGATTTATTATTGCTTGGAGTTATAGTTCAGTTTAGTTTTAAATTAAATCATCGCCTTATTTGATAGTTAGATAATAATTAAAAAAAAGACTATCACTAGTACCTATACTTCTCATGGGATTAATTAACCCGGTACTTACTAGTACTAGCTACATCTACACCGTACACATGCTGTTTTAAAACACATAAAATATCACACATCAAAGTGTTAGAATATGTAGGTGAAATTAAATTTGCTCTTAGTATTCAGAAAAGTTTATCTATTGATTTGACTATACAATGAATGAAAAGAAACAATAATGCATGATGCTATACTCATACATTAATGCGTTGAGTTCTAACAAAAATACATAAAGCAAATTGAAATATCATTCAAATAAACAGTACCGTGTGCCGAGGTTGTTCTTTCCAAGTAGAGACAGTAACGCATTATTCAAGCTTTTGGATCCATTCAGTAATTTCTCAGACCATTAAAAGAATCATCAGGTCCCAGCTACTATGCGTAAAAAGTGGTGTCTATTAACTAATGTGGAAGTGAAATAAGAGTTGAGAATAATATAACATAAAACGGGAGTAAATTAAATGAATCTACTTAAGCAAATTGGATTTTCATCCATTAAAACCGATCTAATTGGTGAATCTGTAACAGTGAGTGATAACGCTGCAGCCACGAGTATATGGGTTGGCTTTCCCTCTCCATGAGCAGTTATAGTAGGACTTTCCTCTACGATTGCATGGAGCTTTATTTTTCAGAAGGGCTCCGTAGCTTATGTACCTTGTCGCTTGAGCAAGGATTCTTCTTCTCGTATCCGATTCGATTGTCATTTCTTCAACCTCGTTTATGCAATAATCACCGTCACACCTCGTCTCTTGATCCGTGTGCATTCTTGAAATGTCCTTTATATGCCATTCCTCGTCTTTATAATATGCTAGTGATCTGCGCACTAAGGCCAGGGCTATCAAGAGAAACACTGTTGAGAAATGAATGTTCATTATACGTAGGGATAAAGCGAGGCCGAGGATGCTTGTTAATAAAGCAGTTGGCTATGGAAGATGAGTGGTAGTACCCTTGGGGATTATTTCAGTGACGCTGAGCAAATAAAACTTGATTGTTCGATGCATGTGAGCTTTGCTTTTAAGTTGTACTTTAACATGTACAGCTTCTCAAGCAACCGACGATTTCTGTAACAGTCCTATAATAATGCCCATTTTTGCTCATTGACCTTTTTGCAAAGAGTGACTAACAAACTGAATGATTTGTCCTAGTCTAATAAACACTTTTTACGGGTCATGATCTACATATGATGATGAGCTGCTCGTGATCAAGTCAGACGATACATAATAGCTCAAAGAACTTTGCATCCTCGCATAACCATCATCACAATATGTATCTACATATGGAAAGAGAATTACTTTCGTTGTTTTAAAAATCTCATATTAGAAGCATTACATTTTGACACTATTTAAACCTTACTTCTTTTAAGGTAATTGATTAGTGGTTTCTATATCACCTTACTACTCTAATACTCGATTAACACAAGCATATTTATTATTCTGTACTAATAAAGTAGTGTTAGGAATCAATCTCAAGAAAAACTTTTTAAAGTATTGAATCTAATCCTCTTCTTATTATCTAATCTATAATAAAGTATACTTATTGATTGATTAAATTTAAACCAAAAAGAAGCCAACTACTTTAGATCACTATAAGAAAACTTTATAATAATCAAAAGAGAATATCGATATTAACAAATACATAGACCATAATTTCCCTAATTTCATCTTCTATAATAACAACAATGTCCAGTAGAAATCTTACTGACACGCAGAGTCTGGAGAGGTTCATTAGTACATAGTCTTACCCCTAACTAGTAGAGAGGTTATTTCCAAACCTAATTTCATCTTCTATATTTAATTAATTACAAGAATTTTAATGTTTAAACTTGTGAGTTTTCTTAGCATAACGATTTGCCACGTCTTAATAAACAACCACTTATTTCTAAATAGATTTAACCAATATTACTATTTGATTAGTTTTCTCTCGAAATGCATTGAGTTTTTTGAAACCCATAAAAGGTTACCCTAATAATTTACAAATTGGTTCTCTTTCCTACATCCATATATAGACAAAATCATATGCATGGAAAAATAAGTTGAAAGTAAGAAAAAATTGTTTTAAGGTATCCCTAATGAAAATCGATATCCTCTATTAGTGATCAATTCTTTAGAATTATTTTTTAACTATCTCTAACAAAAAGGGACCTTAGATTTGTTGTTAGACTCTCGTTCAATAGGTGACTAGCTACTAACTCAAATTAAAGTTAAAATCCAGAATAAAAGAAAAATTATAAGTTCTTAAAACCCTAATTTTTGCTATTTAAGTATATAGTCCCAAGAGATATCCAAAAAGGAATGGTTATTTTTGTATTTCTAAACAACCTAAAAATGGAATTTTTAGATCTATTTACAAGCTCTTTGTAGCGTCTTAAATCATCGTAATTAGAGATAAAATGAGAAAGTTATGATCAAGTTTGAGAAGAATTGCAAATGTTGCCTTGCGAATCTTTATAGAGAAAAAGTCATAGGCACTGATGCACATGTGTCTTAAGCCATGTATGTATGTATAACTCTTCTTAAAGATATACATGCTAGGATGTGATCACATTTTATCCCATATATCTTTTAGAAATTCTCTTTGTTGTATAACCTTCTTTTATCTCATGTATCAGGTTGTGTCCTATCTCCATATTATCCGAGAAGAGTATGGGTGACATATGATTTTATTCATCCAAAAAATGGTATTTTCTTAATATTTTGAATTGTAAAGTCCTCATTTCTTGGCTATGTCATTCCTTAAGGAATTCTTACGTAATTACCTAAAATAAGACCTAGATTTAATCATTAGTACCTTAGGGTATGTTTGGATGTGGGTGGAAGGATGGAAGGGAATGGAATGGAATGACCCAAATGACTAAGGCCATTGTTTGGGAGTCTATTTTGAAACAGGATGGAATGGCAATTAATGGCTTTGGAAGCCATCCTTTGCCATCC
>JAOSBL010000009.1:3304073-3331177 GCA_027568915.1 Erythroxylum roraimae
AACTTAAAGATAGTGATATTGTGTTTTATATACTTATATAATGATCTATAAATATGAGATACATGTTTAAGTAGTAAATACATTGTATTTTTTATGCATAAAGGCTTGGGAGTTATAAATCGAGGAGCTCGTATTGAGGATTGTTGAAGTCAAGGGAGTGTACACCTTCTTTTAAGGTGAGTTGGGGAAATCATATCTCTAAAATGGGATTAGGACATCCCAAGTATGCATGATGACTTGTTTGTGAATTTTGAACCTAGGTAATGTATAGTATAATTGAATCTCAAATAGATGCTAGTATACTTGTGTATTTAAGAAACGACATTGTTTTGAATAACACTTTGCACTAAGAGTGCAAAAGATGACTTTTATTGCATGAAACAATGTTTTGGAATTTACATATGCATAATCGAGTCATGTATGCTGCGTGGTTGGACTGATAAATAAAAGCATGGTGCCTTGTTGATTTTAGTACTTAATATTTGTATATGATTTTTGTGATTAGTGAGGTAATGATTGGCCAATCGAGTGCTAAGCACAACATATTAAACGACCCCCGCACCTTTGACGCTGGTATATAAAAGTCGAGTCCCCGTATCGACACCTTTCTATGGGACTTGTAGGTAATTCCACACCTAGGGTCTGGATACTGACGAGGTCATCACCTAGGGTCATGATGCTCTTATCGACTGTAATCCGGATTCATCACAGATGAAAGTTGAGCAAACACTGGGAATCGATGGGTGTGCACATTAATTTGGCTGACTAATGGTGACACACATGATTATTTTGGCTTGTTATGATATTTGTTTTCTGACGAGATTTGATTATACATGTGATGTTTTTCTACTTCTGTGTTCTAAAACTGGAACCTATGTTCACTAGATGAGTGATTAATAGGCTAAGCTTATGTAGTTCCTAATACTTTGAGTCATAGGCTATGCCTATGTATTTCTATGCCATGTATGCTCACTTTATAGGTTATCTACATCGTCTTGGTGTCTATCGAGTTATATTTACGATATATCTTTTTCCTACTCACTGAGCACATAGTGTATTCACCCCCTCCGCTTTCCAACCATATAGGTTAATTTAGCGGATTTGAAGCTCTGAATAGATCGTGCGGTCTTTTTCCATTTTCGAGACATTACTGCACATGGGTAGTCTCTATTTTGTACTTTTTTGCATAGTGGCTCATAAAGTGTTTTTATTAGGTTGGTTATGTTGATATGCTTTATATTTTTATAAATTAACTCTTGACTGTCTTGTTGTTTGTAAAAGACCTTATGTATGAACTTTTGCTGTTGTTGAGTGGACTTAAAAGTCCAGAAGTTGTGGTAGAATTTTAATATGAATATAGAAGTGCGTTTAAAACTGTTTTGCAGGTGTTTTGGTTGAGTTTTGAGATTTTTAGAATACAGTCGTTGAGCTACCCAAATGTTTTCAAAAAAGATATTCAGTTAGTCTTGCATAGTCGGATTAAGGGTACCGTGAGTGTCCTTAGACTAGGTATGCGACGGGTATCATGTGCCCGATGTGATACTGGGTTGTGACAAAAAGTCTTGCAGGACGGAATGATGGACTTTTGTTATCTTTGGATCAAATGTTTTTGTTTTTGAACTTGGTCGACCATACAGTAATGTGGCTTAACCTTATTTTAAACTGGTTTTAAAAATTGAGTCAATAACGGAATTGATTATTGTCCAAGGAGAGAATGTTAGATATTTTTCCGTTGGTGGACAACAATTAATTGTATTTTTAGTTTTTCAATTACTTATTAGTTAAGTTACGTAATTTGATCTGGATAAAGATAATAAAGTGACCTAATAAATGGTCTAGATTAATGAGTTGAAATACTGGAGAAAAATGTATCTCGATCAGTGCAGATTAGACCTGTATTAGACATGTGATGGAGAAACTCGATATGGAAGCTATATAAAGAAGTTAAGGTCTCCTGTAATTGCTCAATTCATTCGTAAACATAAAGTTACTCTGACTCATTCAAAGGTTCACATTTTAAGAAAACTACTGAAAGACGTTGAACACGTCCCAGTAAGTAGATCTCGTAAAGGTGCCGATGGATTCGAACTATTTTCGGCCTCAGAAAGCTCCTCCAAATATTATGGAATCAAAATTAGATATTTCCGCATCTCTTTGTTATTTCCCTTTCACATTTGATCTGAGACGTGTAACTGAGGCTTATATTATGTGTTATATTACCTTCTATAAAAGACATATAATAGTCGTGTCAATTGCAATTGCAATTTCTAATGGATAAGTAAAACATGTAGAGCTTTTACAAGTGCTTTCCTAATTGCTTCTTGCAAGTGAAATTTAGAATTTAAGGAAATTTTTTTATGTTGAATTGTTTTGTATAAGTTAGGTATATTAATAAGACAAATAATTTGAATATGGTCTTATGTCATTTGAATATGATTGAAATGTTAGTTATAAATTAATATAATATTTTTAATAATTAAATTAAATTAACGTTGTTTTAAAATTTTTGAATTATTAATATTTTCAAATTGATATTCACCTCAATTTTTAGACTTAAATTTAACTAAATATTCAGTTAATATAAATTTAACTTATTAATTTTAAATTAAGCATATTTAAGAAAAAGAGAATTGTCATTCCTAACATAAATAAATCAGAGAAGACTCTTCTGTTCAACTCAATCAGGTCCTTTACTTAGGGGCCTACTGAGTGTAAGAAACAGCCGTCCCCACGACCCGAACCAGTCTCCTTGAAAGGACACATTCAATTTTATTTAACAGGTAGTCAACACCATCAGTCACTCCCAACGCGTTTCGGTTTCCAATTGGCCAGTTCCCATAACGCTTAACAGGCTCTCCACCTATACTTTTGACTCATGCTTCAGGAAACGAATTACATGCCTAACAGCTAAGAAACTTGAAAAATCTTAACCATGCAGGGGAAACCTGTCTAGTCTTCAAATTTACCTGGGCATGGAATACCAAACAAACGGCTGCTTCCATTCACAAGTACAAAACGCTAATTAGAGACAAATGAATGTCTGCGCGGCGTCCATGTCTTTTTAACTTGAGCAGGGACATGTTCACATGTACCATTTTCGGTGTACAAAATAAAAATGGGACATTCAAAGGTGACTCAGACTAGTAATAGTAGATGATAATATTAAAACCTTAAATCACAAGCACACTCATCACTCACTTTGTCTACATCCGTTGTAGTCGGGACCGCCACTCACAAGTCCTGAGCAGCCAGAACCCCACCACGTTCCCGTTCCCGTCCCCTCCCTCTCATCTTGGAAGAAGAAAAGTATGTGAAGGGAGTTTTCTATTCAATGTTTGTTTTATTTTTCTGTGTAATTAATGTGAGTTTCGACATTAAAAACTCTTCTAAAATTGGGGTCCCTAGCTAGTTGCTACTGCTTCGTGTTCGACCTCAAAGATTCTAAATTGCTACTGCTTCGTGTTCAACCTCAAAGATTCTAAGTAAACTAGCTCACGCAGACTTTTTATTTTAATGTTTTCATCTTAAAAGGTTTTAACTTTTCATTCTTCAGTCACCACCACTACCCTCCTTTCCTTTATTTGTCCAACAAGACAAAAATTCATGCCTTTGTTAATGTACGAAGTGGTGAAAGCGAGTGAGGATGAAAGTTTGTGGTCCTCGCCACTTTTCACTTTTCCTGCTCTACTACCATAATTCCCACTTCCTTTTTATTTTTCATTTCTTCTATTAGCTTCTCCACCCTTTTAAGGCCCCTCCAAGTTTCTGATCTCTTTTTTTATTTAATTTTCACTTGGGGGTTTTTGTATACCAAATAAATGGATGGCAAAGGGAAGCAAAGTATGGCCATTGGAAGGGTGATTAAGAAGGAAGCTGATTATTGTGAGGAGTCATCTGATGATGATGGGTATGAGCAGCAGCAAAATGGGTCTCTAGAGAATGAGTTTGAGAGTTATAGGAAAAAGAGAGTCTTGAATAGTGGTGGTGGTGGTGATGGTGGTGGTAGAAGGAAAGGTCCAGTGGGTGGTGTTGCCGTTGGGAATGGAGGATTGAGGTGTTGCCAAGCTGAGAGGTGTGCGGCTGATCTGAGTGATGCAAAACCGTACCATAGGAGGCACAGGGTGTGCGAACCCCACTCCAAAGCTCAAGTTGTGGTTGTGGCTGGCATCAGGCAACGCTTTTGCCAGCAATGCAGCAGGTTCAATTGTTCCTTCTCTTTCTTATTGTTTGCTCATATATGTAATTTGGAATCTAAATAATCCATGCTTCAATCTTTGATTTCTCCTTTCCTCTTGGACCAATTAGGTATGACTGTGTACTTGCCTTGTATAGTTTTGGGTATACTTGCTTTGTATAGTTTTGGGTAATTACTGTTTTCTGTAATTCAAGGTTGTTCTCGGTGGAGCTGATTCTATTAAAAGTTAATGTCTTTCACACTGTCTGATTATGCTCGATGGCAGAGTAGAATAATGGATGGATATTTAACGGTCGAACCAAACTTGACAGATTGAGTACAAGAGGCCTTGGTTGTCTTCGTTGATTGTTTTATTCGAAACTTTCCACCTTCTGAATAATATTATGAACGCAAAACTGATGGCAACGTTATGCTGAAGTAAGATATAGCCTGTCAGTTTCAATTGTATTGCTTGATTCTTCCTTCTTAATTTGGTGTCTTGCTGCTCTTGTATTTAAGCCATTAGATTTCCTTGATTTATGCTGCAAACTTCACTGTCCATTATAATTTTTTGAATTCCTGTTTCTGAGAAGGTTTGAACATCCTGTCTTGCCAAATTTGTATTTAGCTAATTCGAACTCAAATAAAAAATTATGCTAAGCCCCTAAATTCCTAGCGGTCATACACAGATTAACAGACTTTTCTCATCGTTGCAATGTGATGTAGGTTCCATGAACTCTCAGAGTTTGATGAAAATAAAAGAAGTTGTCGCAGGCGTTTGGCTGGACACAACGAGCGACGAAGGAAAACCTCGGCTGAATCTCATCAAGAAGGCTCCATCCGCAAAGGTACAGGCTCTGAGCTGAAAGATGTGGTCTGTGGGCAGGTGGATGATAGGGGAAGGATTAAGATAACTATCCAAGAAAATGCAACTTACAAGCATTTTCAGATCAGATAAGGCCCATTGAACCTGAGCATGCTCGCTCTCTTCTGTCACCTGAAATAAATGTTATGACCTTGTCGTGTTTTATGTCTGTTAAGAGTGCCACTAGTTTGCAGATACATCTTTCAGAGTAATCTTACAGGTGCATCTCTTAACCCTTGATCATGTGTTCTGTCGCTCTATCGAACTTGTAAAGATCAATGCAGAACTTATATTTAGCTTGTATCCTCCATTGTCTTTCCAAAAATAATTTGACAGGTCACTGTTATCTTCTCAGATTATTCTTTATATGCTCATATTTAGGTAAACAGCCAAATATAATCCACTCTTATCTTCTTCCAATGCAAATATTACTCTTCATTGCACTGAAATGGTGAAAGAATGCAGGAGATTTGCAATTGAGTTGTTTTGAGATATGATGGAGATTACAACGTAAACTTACACCACAAAAAGGTTAAAGAAAAAAGAGAAATAAAAGAAGAAATTATGTAAAAATTATAATTTATGTACTTTACTTAATATAGGTTACCTTTGCATGAAGGAAGTTTGTCAGTAGAGCATGTTTCTTTAGACAGAATGGTTGTTGAATCTCACTTAAACTAGAGTTATGATTCAACTAAGGAGATGAAAATCACAGGTGCAGGTTGAACATCCTTGTTATTAGTTCCGTTATAATACTGTGATAACAATATTAATGTATTGATTAGAATAATCATGATACATGGTCCTTTATATGGGCTGGACTAAATTGAGTTTAATTAAATTTCAACTCAAAAGAATTTAAAAATTTTAAGTCCATATCTAACCCGACCCATAAAGTAAACCTAATTTCAAACTAAAATTTGATTCATTATAAAATCTTTAAATTTGAACCTAACTGATATATCTATATCTTATAAAATTTTTAAGAATTATGTAAAATATAATTGTGGCATATTAATATTGTTTGTCTTAATATATGAAATAACATTAAATTTGAATAAAAATACTTATTTGTCAAATAAAAATAACCATAAACTTGTAAAATAAAAAATATAATTTCTTAAAAAATCTATAATAAATATTAAATCAATTAAATAAATAAAAAAAATAAAAAAATATAATTATGAGAAGATTTAATGATGAATTATTTATTTCAATATTAGCTAAGGTAAAGTTCTTCAATATCATCATCACTTAAAAAAGAATCATCATCTTTTATTGTAACAAATAATTAAAATTAATTCCCAAAAAAAAGCTGATAGGTGTAAATTATTCTATGTTTTGATAGATGTTTAAGTATACTTTTGAGTATCTCTTAGATGATTATCATGTATATACGTTTAGAATTATGTTATTTGTATGGTTTTGAGCATGAATTGGATCTTATTTTTATGTTTCAAGAGGTATTTGATGTGTGTGTGAGTGTATGGAAGCAGGAAATTGAAGCAAAGAGAAGAATTAGAAGTATAGAAGTAGGCCACGGTTGTGAATTGTCTTCCCACGATCGTGACAGAGAGTGCAGACACGGTTGTGAATTGTCTTGCCACGATCGTGACAGAGAGTGCAGACAGCTTGTAACACCTACATACCCCCTGAGAGGATATGCAAGTGTCACACAAAATAGAACTGAAACAATCCAAATCATACCAAACATTTCTTACATGCATTTCAGCAACTCAAGCAAACATATATTACATATCATTAAATGTTGTTGTAAACTGTACTTCATAAATAATGAACTTATCAAAATACATGCCTTAAACATAATCCATCATGTAATAAGGTTATTACAAATCATTAAATAAAATACAAACTGTCTCATATTATCAGATACAACTCAAAAACTCAAATATACATCTTTCAAAACAAAAGTCATTCTTCTTGGTCACTGCGTTTGCCTTTGTCTCAGTTTTTTAAACCTTCTTATTAGAACCTACATGGAGGCAAAACTACCGTACTAAGCATATAACTTAGTGGGGAATAACTAAACATAAAGTATAATGGCGACTATTTCTAACAGTCGTCTACCATTCATATATACAAATTTAAATCATATCACAACAATCTTTAATAGTTCATAATACATAGTAATCCAAACATTGTGTCTCATAATAGAATATGATTCATCAATCAATACAGAACATTCTTGCATCCGAACAAAACTCATAAATATCAAAACACAATGTACAAATATCAGGATTGAATATCAGAATAGGATATAATCCTTTTAGATTAAGGTATGACTTATGTCAGAATAGAACTTGTTTTGTATCAGATTAAAGCTTATCTTTTATCATAAAAGAATTTGCTTATATCAAAACTGAACATTTATTAGAATACAAAATAAGTTAGACTGCTAATCCTTTTTGCAGAAGTGGGTAATGGGACCAGAGCAGAAGAAACCATGATTGGTATCTAAAACAGACTTAAGTCTCTGAAACAGAAGAGACTTAAGTCTCTAAGATAGAAGACACCGGAGTGTCTAGCACAGAAGACACCAGAGTGTCTGGTCACAGAAGACACCTTAGTGTCTAGTTACAGGAGCAGCTGTAGACCCTTCTAGGCATGCCTATTTACCAACGACTAGGACTTGCTATTTTAGATTTCAAAATTTCATGTAAATGATGTAGTGTATAACATATGACCTTATTCATTTGATCAAACTTATCATGCCTTATAAATACAAACATATGCATTAAAGCATCAACAAATGTATTAATTCATCACACATTACGTATATTCACATAATTAGATAACACTTCCAATACAATCTCAATTATCAAACTCCTCAAACAATTGATGGTCCGGAATTATCACAATATCATAATCACATAATAGTGAAATAATGCATAAGTATGAATTCATTTTCTTATGCTCAAATTGAACCCATTCATCCTCACTTGAACAAACTTATCATACTTTATAAGCATAAGCGTAAATGCACCACTGAATACATTAAGTAATTACACTTTTACATGTAATCACCAAAGTTCCCAATTCTCAAACATTTATAACTAACGCATCACTTTTATCATTTAAAACACATTTGTGTTCATAAGTATACGCCATTCCTTTAACAACTTATTTAACATATTTGTGTTCATAAGTATACTTCATTCCTTTAACAACTTATTTAACACATTTGTGTTCATAAGTATACTTCATTCCTTTAACAACTTATAAGTTCCAAAATTATATACTTTGTTATCTAATAACACCTTCCTTAAGTTATTACTTCAATTAAAAATCCAAATCTTATTCAACCTTTAATGAACTTATTCCACATCTACTAGTTTCATTTTACACCTTTATTAAGTCCAATTAAACCATTATAAACTACCTTAACCTTATATGGTCCAACAATTGCCCAAAACCAATCTTTTCTCCCTCCTAAGTACTTCCCATGGCCGTGGGAATAAGCCTTACAAATCCCACGATCATGGGATGAGTGGGTTCACTCACCCACAATCTCTAATTTGTTTTCAAAACTTGACTTCTTCACTTCCATTCGACACACCTTCACAAAAGACCATCAATTTCACTTCAATTCTATCTTATTCTTGCTTCAATACCTCGTCAAATTCATGTCCAAACCAATTCAAAAAATCATTCATTAAGTAACTTACAAATCAATATCTTCCACATATGAAAACCAAACCAGAAGTTATCATACAAGCATCATTTTTCCAGCATTCATTTATCATCATCTTAACACATATTTCATGCCATTTCAATTATAATAAAACTTGTATTAATACATGCTATCAAGTTTAGAATTCCCTTACCTTCTTAATTTCAAAGAACAATTCCAAAGAATCAAGCCAACTAGTCTTCCAAGCAACCAAACACAGCTCCTAAACCAAAATGCAAATTTCAGCACCAACATAACAATAACATAGAAAATAGCAAAACTTACTTCTTGATACAGTAACTTACAAAGATTCCAAGTGAAGATGATCCCAATTCAAACAAAATTCCAGAAGTTGAAAGGAAATGAGAGAGTTTCGGTGGAGAGAACGAGCAAAGAAGGAAGACTTACAACAGAAACTAGCCAATGCATAAGGTCATGCCATATGTAAGATGACTCATCTTGCTCTAGGGCCACTTGTTACATAAAGACACAAGCCATATGTCCTCTCCCTAGCTAGCACACATGTTATTCTATGAAGCTGCCAAATGTCACAATTTAATTAGGTCACTTGTCAATCAACCAATGTTGCCAAATGATAATGTATCAACTAAGCCAAATGTCACTAACCCATAGGCTTAGTCATTCTAATTTTCATATACCAACTTATCTTGCCACTTGACAATTTTCCTAGTCCAAATGTACCTTTTAATACCTCAATTCTCTAATGGTATCAATTAATTCCAATTCATTAAGTAGGATCCATTAAACCCAAAATTCAAGTCATATACAATTTTCAATCATATCATAATTTTTTTAACACCTATCATACATGTGCTTTTATGAACATATAACATTCCAACTAGGGTACAATTTGGGGCCTTACACAATTATTCTAGCAAATTTCAACTTTTCCAGCATGCAACTCTTTTTGTATTTTAACATTTTGGGGTTACGTTTGGAAAGAAATTAAGTGGATAAACGCTAGAAAGAACCTTAGAAGCCTCAAAAATTAATTAAGAACATAAAACACTAAAAAAAGAGCATTCACTATCTTCCAAATTGAGAGAGCACGGAGGAGCAAGAAGAGCAATACTGAAATTCCAAATTTTGAGTTTGAGTTCAAATCAAGTTCTTTCTTTCTTTCCTTTGTTTATTTCATTAAACTAATATGTAACTTGGATTTTAATATGTTATTCACATTTAGGATGCTATAATTTTCATATTTGGAATTGTTATTGAGTTATTTTGTGAGTTGATTGTTATTGATTTCAATTTAATGTTTTGGTGTTGTGATGTTTGGGTCTGCTAATACTTCGATAATAAATCAAGAGATTGAATTGAAAGTAATCCGATTAGGTTGGGTAACGAGAGCTAGTGACCTAAGAAGTATCACAAGTATCAAAATGGTAATCATAAAAAGAGAGATCTTGTGTAAAAATCCAATTATTCGATAGATCACTTAAGAAGTAGTTGAAAACATTAGGTAGATTTTGTGAATCGAGAGGTTGATTAGGTCTTGATCGAGAGTAACCAACCCTTCAAAAATCTAGAATTGACATCGAATTGAACCAATAGCAGTTAGAGAGAAAAATAACGATATAATGAATCCTAAGCTTCATCCTTGATGTTCCTCACATATTTGTGGTAGCTCATTTTTTATTTGATTATTTTCTTAGTTTCATTTATTTGTTTTAAATTTTAGATATTTTATTTTCATTCAATTTATATCACAATGCCTTAGACAAAGTTAGGTTCACTTAGTTCTAACTATTTCCTCATAGGGTTGACACCTTTAATACTACAAGTTTACGATCCGTATACTTACAGTATTGTGGGTTTTATTAGAAGTAAAACTTGCTCAACAAGTTTTTGGCGTTGTTGATGGGAAATTAGTTTAGGACTTTTTGAATCCTTTTGTTTTAAGAAATTATTACCTTTTTCTTGTGATTATGGTACCCAATCATGAGAAATTAAAAAAAGAAAGAAGAGAAGGAAGTTTGGGCGCAAAGTTGTAGACACATCAATTTTGACATCACAAGGCAATAATGAAGAATCTGAAAAGTTAAATGCCAAAAAGAGATAGAAAGAAAGATGATGGAGGAAATACATCATAAGGAGCAAAGGACCCTTGCGAACTTCAATGAGGCATAATTTGGTCGAGGAAGTAATCATCCTTATTGGAACACTTACAATCTAGGGCAAAACCACCCAGATTTCTTTTTGTCTAATAATGCAAGAACTCAAATGGGAATTCAAGACCTGTCAGAATTTCAACAAAATTATTTCAGTTCATGGGATTCTAAATTGGATAAGATCATGAACAAGCTTATAAATATGGAAAAGGCCTAGAAGAGACTAGAAGGGAAGTTTGAGCAAGTAACAAAAGACCATGCCTCTTCTATTCACAACCTACAAGTCCAATTGAGCCGACTGTACAGGGAATTCTGTAAGAGAAGCGTGGAAAACTTTATGACCAATATGGAAGTAAATCCAAAAGAGTAATGTAAGGTTATCACACTTAGGAGTTGGAAAGAGCTAGAAGGACTGGTGGAAAGACAAGCTGAGACCCATTTTGTAGAAGACCAAGAGAAGAAGAAAAAGGATGCAGACAAGAATGAGGACCCTCCATAGATTCCTCCTTAGCCTTATCCACCGAAAATACCATTTCCACAAAGACTTTAGAAGAACGAATGGGATGCACCATTCATAAAGTTCGTGGAAAAGCTAAAGAAATGGAAAATTTACTTGTCTTTTATAAAAGTGTTGAAAAATAGGCCCAAGTACACGAAGTTCCTTAAAGACATATTATCTGCCAAGTGGACTTGGGATGATAATCAAATGGTAGCCATGACAGAAACCTTCAACTTCTTAATTACCAACCATTTTCCCTCTAGTTGAAAGATCCAGGGAGCTTTACAATACCCTATATGTAATTTAAAGATTTCAAAATGTTTATGTGACTTAGGTGTAAGTATGAACCCTATGCCTCTGTCAATTTTTAGGAAACTGGGGCTAAGAGATGTGAAGCTAACATCTATACATATTCAGTTAGCAGACCAGTTGATAAAGAAATCATTTGGCATGGTAAAGGATGTACCAGTAAAAGTGGACAAGTTTATCATTCTTGTGGATTTTGTCATCCTAGACTTTGAAAAGGATGAAAATTGTCTGTTAATTCTTGGTATATCATTTTTGACTATCGGAAAATCTTTGGTGGATGCCCATGAAGACAAGCTCATCCTTTGGATTGCAGATGAACAAGTGAAATTCAGCATGAATAAGGTATTAAAGAATTTGAGGGAGAGTAGCTCATTCATAAGAATTGATGAACTCGAATCTTCAAAGGAGCGAGAGGAAGAAGAATAGAAGACAGCGAAGATTAAGTTTGAAGCATACAAGGAAGTCTTTGTTCTAGAAGCTAAAGAAGAAGAAAATGAAGAATAGAAGATACAGGACATGGAGGTTAAAAAAGATACGAAAATGTTTATTCATGAAATGAAAGAAGAAGAAGAGGAGACGGGGGTGACTGAGGAAGACAAGAAAAACTCACCCTCTTATAGGACAAACTACCGGATTCAATAGAAGATTCAAGGAGTTTTGTTATTCCCTATTTTATTGAGAGTTTGCTAGTAAAAAGAACATTACTAAACTTAATTGGATTTCTTAATTTCATTAATATTGTCCTTTTGATTATCTTCTAACTTGTAGCTTATTTACAAGTTACGAAGCTGAAATTGGGTAATAAGGGTGGAAGCAAGCCACTTATAATTGATCCCGACTGAATTTCAAAGGATGCAAGGTCAAGCTAATGACCATAACCTAGGACGTTTGATAGTTAGATTGAAATTGTCGTGTAGTTAGATTTGCTTTAAATTATAAAAATAAGTTTTTAACGATGTAGAATGGTGTGGATTGCTAACTATTTTATTCCTTTAAAAGCAATTTTAAGATAGGCAGCAATCTTGGGCATCAAGTATAGTTGGTTTCAGACTCTAATGCCATCACCACCTCAATCGCCATGACGGGTTCTTATGCTCTAACCCTTGTCTTTTTATTTTATTTATTTTATGTTTTTTATCATTTTGTTTTATTCTCACCTTATGTATTATTTGTTCTTCTCGCATTAAGGACAATGTGTTGTCCAAGTGAGAGGAGAGTTATGCGCATTGTGTGTTTTTAATTTGAGTTTGAATTTTGTATACCATATGCTAGTTTTTTTTAGGATTTCATGATGTGACTCATGTAAATGTGTTAATGGCTAGGACTTAATGGAATCAGTTTAGCATTAAGCATAGTCTTCTAGGTTGCAAAAATTTATTAACTTATAAAATTGGTGTCCTAGGTCATTTTAGTTAAATATGCATGTTAAGTAGGATTTGATGTTAGTTCATTCATGATAGTGGTAGGTTGCATAATGTTTTAGTGGGTAGTTTAATATATGTTTATTTTTTAAATTAAATGATTAGTGCATGTTAAGGTTATGATTGTGTTATTTAGTTAAATGTTAGTGTTTTGAGTGTTATATAGGTTAGAGCATGATTTTGTTCTTCAATTTTATGCATTTGAGGTGCCTTGCTGTATTTGATAATGTTTGAGAACATATATGGAAGAACGTAGGAGAATCGGAGGAAGCTCGAGGCCAGACCTAAGCCGAGGCCAGGATCGTGATAGAAGCAATTGGGGGGAGCCACAATCGTGGCCTGGTCTGCCATGATCATGATAGAGAGTTAAATGAAGTGCCAAGATCGTGGCACTATGGGCCACGATTGTGGCTTGCGTAACAGACAACGTGGACAGCCTCCCGAATGCGACTTATCGAGGGACTTTTTGGACCCAAGAAAACCCTATAGTTTACCTAAAATAGAAAAAACTATATAAAGAAAGAGAAAGAACCCTAGAGGGAGTTCCAACTTCTGCCACTTTGGGAAAAATCCAAGAAGAAGAGAGAGAAGAGGAGAGAGGAGCAGGCTTCTGCTGCTGCTACTTTCCTGAGCCATCCTGATCCCATCCAAGTGACATTTTCTTTTCATCTTGTTATTTTTCTTCTTTGAATGTGTAAGATGGATATGATGATGTCGATGGAATTAGGATTGATGATGATGTTCTAACTTTTCTTTAGGGATTTAAACTTTATTCAATGTTAATCTAGTTCTTTTTGTGTTAATTCATTTAGATGTTGTGATTATTTGTTGTAACTTCATACTTCGGTAATAAATCGAGAGAGTGAACAGAATGCAAAATGATTGGGTTGGGTAATAAAAGTTAAACAACCCAATAGACCACACAAATAATCAAATCAGTAATTATACGGAGAGAGATCTTGTGTGAGACCCGGTTGTTTATTAGAATGCTTAAGAACTGATTAGGTTGTAGGATGATAGTTAATCGAGAGATGACATTTTTGATAACTCAACTTAATTAGAGTTTATTAATTAGGGCTTAGTAATTATAACTCGAGAGAGAGTAATCTACCATTCGATAGTGATTAGATTAGCATTCATGATAGGATAAATCCCTTTCTCATTATTTTGTAATTTTTCTTGTATGATTCCCCATAGTGAATTTGGTGGTGCTCAATATTCGATTTCTTTTATATTAATTTTACAAATTAACTTTCTATCAATCATTTCATGTGTTTACTTTTTTGTGCAATTTTATTTTTTCTTTTAATAATTCTTTAGGCCTTAGATAACTTAGAACTAGATTAGTTCGACAACTCCTTGAGGGATTGACACCTTACATACTACACCTACAACTTGTGTGCTTGTAGTATATTGAGGGTTTTAAATAGATTAAAACTTCCATCAACAATTCACCCTAAGAATTTGCCGCATACATTTATAATTTTAGGTCAATTGAATAAGTAGCATCTTTAGTATCTTTTCATGAGAATGATTAGCTGAAGAAATAAGGTAGGCAAGAAAATATATATAAGTATGTGTTTTTCTTTAATAAATAACTGTTTCGCTAGCTCATTTTGAAACAAATTGGGTTATGAATAGAGCTAGTAACTAGTTGAGAATGTGATATAGCTGAGTAACCGGGGGATATTCATCACAAATGTTTGCCTTCGCCTCAAAATGCTATAATGACATTTCAACCAAGCAACTTAATAAAAACATGGCCTAGTTGAGTAACCGAGGGACATTCATCATAAATGTTTGCCTTCACGTCAAAAGACTAGGTTCGTCTTAATGAAAATTAACAAAAATCATGCGTTGTTTAATAAATCCTACCAATCTTTATAAATAGCATAACTTCTTACGAAAAGCTACTTAAGGATAGTTACAATTTTGATTGACTAACTAATTATCAATGTGTGTGCGTGAGTGATAGGACTGAATGAATTTGACATCAAGTCTTGATTAGTATGTATATTTAGTCTGAAATACTTACACACATATTTCACAAGTTAATAAGTTAGAACAATTTGAAGGATTATGTTTGTAGTTAAATTTGTTTCGTAAATTTCAATTCCATTGCAACATTATTGCATATGTGTTTGTTATTGATTGGTGTGTTTGTATTTTGTTTGTTTTGTTATTTCTTGAGGACAAGCAAAAGTTCAAGTTTGGTTATGTTGATAGTTGTAGGTTGCATGATATTTTAATAGGCATTTTAATATGTTTTTAGTTGTTAACTTATTCATTCATGCATGTTTAGGTTTATAATTGTGTTAGTTAGTTAGATATTTTCATTTTAAGTATTATGTGTGTTAGAGCATACTATTAAGCTTTAATTTTGTGTTTTTGAGGTGCTTTGATATGTTTATTAGTGTTTGAGATCAAATATCGAAGAATGGAGAAGATTTGGAAGAAGCCCAATGGAGGACCCAAGATCATGATAGAGACCCTTTCATCAAGCCATAATCGTAGTTTGGGGGCCCACGATCGTGACAGAGACCATTTCAGCTAGCCAAGGCCACGATTGTAGCCTGCACACAAACAGATGTAGATTGGCCTCCTGGCCTCCTGAACTTAATTTTTCACAGGTTATTTCATATTTTTGGGCCCGGGTAAAACCTATTTTTTATCCTAATTAGAAAATACTACATAAAAGAAGAGAAATGGCCTAGAAAAAGAGCCTCCATTTGCCACTTTAGGAAATAACATAAGGAAGAGAGAATAAGGAAAGAAGGGAAGAGGAGCATCTGTAGCTGCTGTCCAACCACTCCAACCCAATACATAGGCAATAAAAGGACTTAGGCAAGGGGACCTTCTTTCCCCTTACCTATTCCTTATTTGCATGGAGGTCCTCACCCTTATGATGAAACACAACATCTCCTCTGATTCCAATTTCAAATACCATTCTAAATGTAAGAAGCTTTCACTAACTAGTTTATGTTCTGCAGATGATCTTATACTTCTATGTAAGGCAAGTGCTCCTTCGGTTTCCCTATTGACGAGCACTCTCCATAGTTTTAAAGAGCTGTCAAGATTGAGTATCAATTTCCACAAAAGCTTGTTCTTACTCTTTAAAAGTATTTATCACCTAACACTTTCCTTATCACAAGCAACCGGAATGACAAAGGAAGAACCTCCTCTATTGTATTTAGGCATTCCTATTTCTTCTAGGACACTAAGATTCAGTGAAAGTCTTCCTTTAATGGATAAAATTTAGAAAAGGTTGGGGTCTTGGACTAATAGAACTTTGTCCTATGGAGGTAAGCTTCAGCTTTTAAAGTCAATAATAATGTATATGCAAGTTTACTTGTAGTAGCCCATTCTTATACTTAGGAATTTAACTATTAGATTAAGTCATCATACATCACATTTGGATATACACGTGAATCATGATCTAGGGACATTGTAAAAATAATGCATGCACTCACTGATATATCCCAGGGTATGAAAGATCTTAAATGATTAGGACGTGCTTATGTCTTTGATTTTTTTTGATGAATTATAATTAGTAAATTGGGAATTTATTGTTCTAATTGAGTGATTGATAAAGTGATATGTGTATTTAGTCTAAGAAAAGTGTTAAAAAGGCAAGATAAAATGATACATGGGAATTTAGGATGAATGAGCCTATGAGATGGTGACATGTGGCATCAATAATAGAGTGACAATTGGCTTGAATAAAAGAGTGACAAATGGAGGCATAACTGAGTGACACATGGTCTAGAGATTAAATGACAAATGGACAAATAAGGGAGTGACAATTGGGAGTGTAGAAGAAAAACACATAGCAGGGCTCTTAGTTTGACACTTGGCATGACACATGTCTATCTTCTTCACCACACACCTTACCCACGTTTCTTAATCTTGTAAAATCACCATTTTTCATGTTTTGGTTTATTGTTTCTCCTTCTTTCATCCTACCTATGACACTTTTACACAATCTCTAAGACCCTTAAAGTTTTGCTAAAATTTTGTAACCCTTATCTTATAAATTGAAACCCTTTAATCCCATCTTGTTCTTAATGTATGTTTGATGCTTGGGAGACTTGCTTAGCTTGTTGATTGAGGAAATATTGAGACAAACAAGTAAGTATTTGATTACCTTATTGAGTTATAAGTGAGCATAACATGCATAAAGATTGGTTAGGGACGAATTGAGATGAATTGCATGTAAGGTTGATGATGAGATGTGCTTGGAATGTAATGAATGAATTGGTTTTGTTTTGATGTATGGAAACCCTAGGTTATAGATTGTATGAGAATGAATTAGGTTGAGATAAGAGGTATGTTGAAGATGAATTTGTGCTAAAGAAAGAAGTTAATGTAATGTTCTTGGAATGGAAAAAGAACTAGGGTGTAACATGTAAGATAGTAAATGAAAGCATTTATTTGATTGATGATGCCTAAGAGATAAATTGTTTATGAATTGTCAATTGAATGATTTTGGCTTGGAGTTTCAGATGAAATGATGAGAAGTTAAACTATCATTGAAGTATAAGTGAGGTATAGTTGAAGAGCTATCATGAAGGAGTTAGAGTTTGGAAGAAAATTTGAAGAAGAAGGAAGGTGGGTCTTGGATCACATATCCCACGATCGTGGGAATTGTATGGTTCCCTCCCACGATCGTGGAAATGCTTGGCAGAAAGGAGAGTTTGTGTTCTGTGTTCTGGTTGAGTCATATAAAGATAAAACAGTATACATTGACACTTTTAGACTTGATTAGGGCTTAAAATGAGCTTAGTTTGATGTTGAATCAATTGATTAAGTGTTTGACGAGTTTAGGTTCTTAATTGATGTTATAATTCAAGAAATGAGATGTTTGATATCAATGCATATGAATTTGGAACGCATGAGATGTCAACAGTATAAGGATGTTCTTATAAACACAAGCTAAGATGAATGAGTGAGTAAGGTTTGTGTATAAGGTTACATACCCAGGATAGTCAATTGAGCATGCATTGAACATAACACATATACATGTGTAAAATTAAGAACTTATATAATGTAATAAGTTAGTAATGTGTAAATATATGTGTATTGTATGATATAAAAGCACAAATTGACCGACAACATCCAGACATTGCCGAATTGTCAAGGCAACAGCTAATCTGGAGTAAACTGTGAGTAACCTAGATGTGTGATCTCAATTAGATATGTGCTTCTATTTAAATTGTTTTTGTTTAATCCTTATATATATGTGTGTGTATATATATATATATATATTGAAATGATATTGATACAATTGTGATATTGATGATTCCAGACAATTAATTGTCCGAGGAGTTCAATATTTGAGACTATATTGGGAGTGTTTACTATGTGTATGTGAATGTGGGAAATAAATGCCCAACTGAATGTTGAATGTCAGACTTTGGTCAGAAAAATGTGATAAATGACTGTGTACATTAGATGAAAGTGATTTCTAGCGCGCGCGCGCACACACACACACACACACACACACGCACACACACATATATCATGTATGTGTTATGTGAACTGTTGTGAGGAATTTGCTGAATTGTGTTGAAATAGTAATATAAAATGTTCCCAATGTGTTTTTCAAAATGTGAGATACATATATTATGATTTGGTAGATAACTAAATGATGTGATAATTGGGATTTGATTTTAAATAATGTGATGTGTTTGAGAACTTGGATTATATGTGCTTGTAATATTGTGTCCTGACTCGAGTGAACATATCGATGATGGTTCATTCACTGAGTTCTCAAACTCATCAAAATTGCATCGTTGATTTTTAGGTATCGGGACAACCTAGTTTCTAAGACAATATAGTAGCAACCTAGCATTGTCCATTTTGGAATCAAGAATGGCTCAAAGGTCTTATCAACTAATACTGAAGCATCTAGATAGAATATTTGGGTCCAGTACATAGTTTTATCTTGTACACATTGTATAGAGTTGCGAAGTTTTGACATGTCATGTATTGTATAAATAGGAGTTATGAGTGTAATAAAATAACGGATATTTACGTTTTTTAATCAAATAAAGGAATGTAATGACAATGTATGCTTATGTTCATGAATGAAATGAGAGAAGATAGTTTTTCTGAAATGTTTATGTTTCTTATGATGCCATGATAAGTGATGTGCTTGCTCTAACATGCTGCTTCCGTGGGGTATATGCTCGAATGTTCTCTGGAATGTCGGGTATGTGCTCTATGGAAGTGGGATATTACAATTGTGGTATCAAATCATAGTTTGGCATCTCTAGGGACATATAGGAGTCATTTAATATGATATCTAGTAAGAAATTCGTATAGTGATAATAATTGTTGTCTGTTATAGGTCATCCGTCATAAGGGAACGAGTTGTCGAATCAACTGACCTTGAGTCAATAGGAGCCAATGGAGAGTCTCCTATGCCCTAGTCTGAGCCAATGCCCCTAAGAGTACCTATGAGGAGAGAAAGGAGGTTAGACAAGCTTAGAAAACAAGGAGTTGTAGACTTCTACAGAAGTACAGACCCTACTGAGGCAGATAACTGGTTGGAGAGGACAGAAAGAATATTGGACCAGCTGTATTATGAATCGGATGAGAGGTTTGATTATGCCATCTCGTTATTAAAAATCTCCCAGTAGTTCTATCCGATCATGTAGATTGACTTGGGAAGACTTTTTTAAGGTATTTAAAGAGAACTATATGCCCAAGATCTACTTAGATAGAAAGATGAAGGAGTTCCTCGATTTGAAATAGGGGAATCTCATAGTAGCTGAGTATGAAGTGTGGTTCCATGAATTGATGGGGTAAGCTATAGCCTTGATTCTGACTGAGGAGGATAAATGTAAACAGTTCAAAGATGAGCTGAATATGGAAATCAGAATGTGGCAATTCAATTTGAGTAGTTTCACTAAGTTAAGAGCTGCTTTGATCAAAATTGAGCAACTGTTGAAAGATGGACAAGCAAAGTATAGGTGGGAGTCTAGAATGAAGAGGCCTAGAGAATTTCAAGTTGATTTTGGCAGAAGATTCAATAAATGCCAGAGTAGATCGTCACAATCCCAGCTGAGATCAAGACAGTCAGGGTTTAGGCATTATTTCGTTAAAGATCAGGCATTTAGAGGACAAACTTATAGCAGGTCACCACCCTAGATGCTTAGCTGTGAACATTGTGGGAAGAAACATGGTGGTGAATGATGGAAGCTATCGAGAGCTTGTCTGCATTATGAATCCTTTGAGCATTAGATCAAAGATTGTCCTGCTATTGTTGGAGCACAATCGGGATTGAGAGAAAGATCAGTAATTGAAATGACCGTTCAACAGAGTAGAGCTAGTGGTACAGGACAGAGAGGCAAAGGCAGAGGCAAAGGCAAAGCAAGCTCTACAAGTCCTAATGCCAGGATGAGGACTAAGGTGTGAAGCAATCAATTACAGTCTCAGGCCAAGATCTATGCCATTACTAGACAGGAGACTCAAGACTCCCTAGATGTCGTTGCAGGCGTGTTACATGTCTTTCAATTTGAGGCATTTGCATTGCTAGCTCCAGGATCTACGCATCCATTCATCACACCACATCTAGCATCTAGACTGCATTATAAGAGAGAAATATTGAAATATGGCCTAGTGGTGAGTACTCCAGTAGACAGTATTACAGTAATTGGGGAAGTATGTAAAGAGTTTAGTATTCGGATTGATCAGGCCGAGTTGAAAGTTGACATAATAGTCTTGCAATTGAGAGAGATAGATATTATCCTAGGTATGGATTAGCTTACCGCACATAAGACTATGATGAACTGCTAAACCAAGAAAGTGATTATTGAATCCCTTACTCAGTCGAGGGTGATATTTCGAAGTATTAGTCAAGCAGTACCAGCTAGATTAATTTCCTTGATGAAGACTAATTCGGGGTGGTTGTGAGGCTTACTTAGCCTACGTGACTGAAACTTGTAATGGGCAGGCAATCTAGGATATTCCTATTGCTAGGGATTTCTCGGGCGTGTTGCCCAGTGAATTATCGGGTTTACCCCCAGAAAGAAAGGTGAAATTTATGATTGACTTAGTTCCAAGTATTGCTCCTATATTGATTCTTTTGTACAGGATGACATCTGTGGAACTTAAGGAACTTAAGACCCCGTTGCAGGAGCTGTTGGACAAGGGCTCTATTAGACTTAGTGTATCACCTTGGGGAGCTCCATTATTATTTGTGAAAAAGAAAGATGGAACTTTAAGGCTATGTATCAATTATAGGCAGTTGAATCAGGTGATAGTCAAAAACAAATATCCTTTACCGAGAATTGGTGATCTATTTGATCAACTACAAAGAGTTCAGGTATTCACTAAATTAGATATGAGATCACGGTATTATCAGTTAAAGATAGCAGAAGCTGATGTACCGTAGAGTGCATTTAGGACCCGATATGGACATTTCGAGTTTTTGGTGATGCCTTTTGGACTGACGAATGCTCCGGCGGCTTTTATGGCACTAATAAATAAGGTATTTCAACCTTACCTAGATCACTTTGTGATTGTATTTATTGATGATATTTTGGTGTATTCCAAGAGTAAAGAGGAACATTCCGAGAGGCTATCTCTATAGATTATGTGGGAAAAACAGTTGTACGCCAAGTTCAGTAAATGTGAATTTTGGCTAGATCAAGTAGTATTTTCAGGTCACATGGTATCGGGACAAGGCATACAGGTAGACCTAGAGAAAGTTGAAGCAGTAATGAAGTGGGAAGCCCAGAGGAATGTATCCGAGATTCGAAGTTTTCTTGGATTAGTCGACTATTATAGGAGGTTTTTTGAAGGGTTTTCATTGATCTTAACCCCTTTGACAAAGCTTCTAAAGAAGAATGTACCCTTCAGATGGATGAATGAGTGCCAAAGGAGTTTTGAGGAATTAAAACACCAATTGACTACAGCACCGGTGTTAGCTATTCCATCTGGAGCAGGAGGATATATAGTATATAAGGATGCTTCACACCAAGGGTTAGGATGTGTTTTGATGCAGTATGACAGAGTAATTGCATATGCATCGAAATAGTTGAGACCCCATGAATTCAGCTATCTGGTCCATGATTTAGAACTTGCTGCAGTGGTATTTGCTTTGAAAATTTTGAGATACCATCTGTATGGCGAGACATTAAGGTATTCATGGATCATAAAAGTTTGAATTATTTGTTGAGTCAAAGAGAGCCAAATATGAGACAGAGGAGACGGATTGAGTCACTGAAAGATAATGATTGTACAATTGAGTATCATACTGGTAAAGCTAATGTAATAGCTGATGCATTGAGTAGAAAATCTAATAGTAGTGTGGCACATATTCAAATTTCGAGGTTACAAAGCCGAGTCCATTAAGAGCACTAAATGTTGAGTTGAATTTGGGACAAAATGAAACACTATTAGCTATACTGAAGCTCAGACTGATATTACATGAAAGGATCAGGAAAGCCCAAAGTAAAGATCCAGAATTTGAGGAACTTATTGAGAATTTGAGACAAGATTCGAATTCTGAGTTTGAATTGAGAAATGATAAATTGTGGTTGTAACAAAGATTATGTATACCTGATGTTGACGATCCAAGGAAAGAGATTTTGGAGGAAGCTCATGTGGCAGCTTATGTTATGCATACTGGTATTACCAAGATGTACAATATGCTAAAACAACATTTCTAGTGTCCAGGGATGAAGAAGCAAGTAGCGGAGTATGTTGCTAAGTTTTTTACTTGTCAATAAATTAAAGCTACGCATCAGGCTCGGGTTGGAAAGTTACAGTCATTACCTATTCTGGAATGAAAATGGGAGAGAATACCATGTATTTTATTATAAGATTATCGAGGACTCCGAGACAATATGACACCATATGGGTTATTGTCAAAAGATTGACGAAATCAACACATTTTTTACCATTGCAAGAAAATACCACATAGGACCAGTTGGCCCGGAGATATGTGAATGAGATTGTGAGATTGCATAGTGTTCTATTGTCTATCGTGTCTAATCAAGATCCCAGATTGAATTCCAGATTCTGGGATAGTTTACAGACAACTTTAGATACAAAGCTGAACTTCAGTATAACATTTCATCCTTAGACAGATGAACAGAGTGAGAGGACTATTCGGACTGCTGAGGATATGCCTAGAGCTTATGTATCGGAGTTCCAAGGAGCATGGGACTAATATGTAACTCTTATTGAATTTGCTTACAACAATCATTACCACAGTAGCATCAGTATGGCCCCGTATTAGGCGTTATATGATAGGAAATGTTGATCACCTTTGTATTGGGATGAAGAGGTTCTTAGAATTATTGAAGAACCAGAGTTGATTCAAGATATTACTGAAAAGGTGAAGTTGGTCCGCAGTAGAGTCAAAGCAACTCAATATAGGTAGAAAAGTTATGCATATCAACATCGAAGAGATATGGAGCATCAAGTGGGAGACAAAGTGTTCTTAAAAGAATCGCCTTAGCGAGGAGTGCTAAGTTTCGGTAAAAAGGATAAGTTGAGCCCTAGATATATTGGTCTATATAAGATCATAGAGAGAGTTGGACCATTGGCATACAGATTAGCACTACCAACAGAGATGGCTCAGATTCATAATGTGTTCCACATTAGTATGCTCAGAAGATATCGATCAAACCCGACCCATGTGATACTTACACAGGAAGTAGAGATTGCAAGTAATTTGAGTTATGTAGAAGAGCTGGTCAAGATAGTGGGATATCAAACTAAAAAATTGAGAAACTGAGTAATCCCATTGGTTAAAGTTCTTTGGGGGAATCATTCGAGAGAAGAAGCGACATGGGAGACTGAAGAGAACATGAGAAAATAGTACCCCCATTTGTTTGATCAATTAGGTAAAAATTTTGATGACGAAATTTCTTAAGGGGAGAATTGTAGTAGTTCATTCTTATACTTAGGGATTTAACTATTAGATTGAGTCATCATCCATCACATTTGCATATACACGTGAATCATGATCTAGGGACATTGTAAAACTAGTAAATGCACTCGTTGATATATCCTAGGGTATGAAAGATCTTAAATGATTATGGTGTGCTTGTGTCTTGATTATGTCTTTAATTTTGTTTGATGAATTATAATTAGTGAATTGGAAATTTATTGTTCTAATTGAGTGATTGATAAAGTGATATGTGCATTTAGTCTAAAAAAAGTGTTAAAAGGGCAAGATAAAATGATACCTAGGAATTTAGGATGAATGAGCCTTTGAGATGGTGACATGTGGCATCACTAATAGAGTGACAATTGGCTTGAATAAAAGAGTGACAAATGGAGGTATAGTAGAGTGACATATGGTCTAGAGATTAAATGACAAATGGTCTAATAAGGAAGTGACAATTGGGAGTGTAGAATAAAAACACATAGCATGGCTCTTAGCTTGACACTTGGTATGACACATGTCTATCTTCTTCACCACACACCTTACCCACGTTTCTTACTCTTGCAAGACCATCATTTTTCATGTTTTGGTTTATTTTTTCTCCTTCTTTCCTCCCACCTACGACACTTTTACACAATCCCTAAAATCTTTAAAGTTTTGCTAAAATTTCGTAACCCTCATCTTGTAAATTGAAACCCGTTAATCACATCTTGTTCTTAACGTACGTTTGATGCTTGGGAGACTTGTTTAGCTTGTAGATTGAGGTCATCTTGAGACAAACAAGTAAGCATTTGATTACCTTATTGAGTTATATGTGAGCATAACATCCATAAAGATTGGTTAGGGATGAATTGAGATGAATTGCATGTAAGGTTGATGATGAGATGTGCTTGAAATGTGATGAATGAATTGGTTTTGTTTTGATGTATGGAAACCCCAGGTTATAAATTGTTTCAAGAATGAATTAGGTTAAGATTATAGGTATGTTGAAGATGAATTTATCCTAAAGAAGGATGCTAATGTAATGTTCTTAGAATGGAAAAGAACTAGGGTGTAACATGTATGATAGTAAATGAAAGCATTTGTTTAATTGATGATTCCTAAGACATAAATTGTTTATGAATTGTCAGCTGAATGATTTTGGCTTGGAGTTTGAGATGAAATGATGAGAAATTGAAGTATGCTTGAAGTATAAGTGAGGTATAGTTGAAGAACTATCATGAAGGAGTTAGAGTTTGGAAGAAATTTTGAAGAAAAAGGAAGGTGGGTCTCGGATCACATATCCCACGATTGTGGGAATTTTATGGTTGGTAGAAAGGAGAGTTTGTGTTCTGTATTCTGGTTGAGTCATATAAGGATAAAACTTTAGACTTGATTAAGGCTTAAAATGAGCTTAGTTTGATGTTGAATCAATTGATTAAGTGCTTGACGAGTTTAGGTTCTTAAATGATGTTATAATTCAAGAAATGAGTTGTTTGATATCAATGGATATGAATTTGGAGAGTATGAGATGTCAACAGTATAAGGATGTTCTTATGAACACAAGCAAAGATGAATGAGTGAGTAAGATTTGTGTGTAAGGTTATATACCTGGGATAGTCAATTGAGCATGCATTGAGCATAACACATATACATATGTAAGATTGAGCACTTATTTGGTTAAATAAGTTAGTAATGTGTAAATATGTGTGTATTTATGATATAGAAGCACAAACTAACTGACAACATCCAGACACTGCCTGATCATCAAGGAAATAGCTAATTTGGAGTAAACTGTGAATAACCTAGATGTGTGATCTTAATTAGATATGTGATTTTATTTGAATTGTTTTTGTTTAATCCTTATATATATATTGAAATGATATTGATACAATTGTATTAATGATTCCAAACAATTGATTGTCTAAAGAGTTCAATATTTGAGATTGTATTGGGAGTGTTTACTACGTCTATGTGAATGTGAGAAATAAATGCTCAACTGAATGATGAATGTCAAACTTTGGTCAGACAAATGTGATAAATGACTGTGTACACTAGATGAAAGTGATTGCTAGTATATTATGTGAAATGATCCATGTCATGACATTGATATGCATGATTAGATAAAAGAATTGTGATCGGAGCGACTAAAGTGAAAAAAAGAGCTTAAAGCTCATAATGTGTGCACAGAGCCACAAGTTCAATGATTAATGAGCCCGGTATCTACAATGATTATGGGACAGTATCTGAAATGAGCCTGATATCTACAACGGATATGGGACATTTAAATAGGTGCTCGGTCACAACAAAATTAAAAAGAAAGTGTAGTCACATATGCATATATAAATATATATCAAGTATGTGTTATGTGAGCTGTTGTGAGGAATTTACTGAATTGTGTTGAAATAGTAATATAAAATGTTTGTATTCCCAATGTGTTTGTTACAATGTAAGGTACATATATTGTGATTTGGCAGACAATTAAATGATGTGATAATTGGGATTTGATTTTAAATAATGAGATGTGTTTGAGAACTTGGATTATATGTGTTTACGATATTGTGTCCTGACTTGAGTGAACACGTCGATGATGTTTCACTCGCTGAGTTCGTAAGCTCATCAAAATTACATCATTGATTTTCAAGTACTGGGACAACCTAGTTTCTAAGACAATGCAGTAGCAACTTAGCATTGTCTATTTTAGAACCAAGAATAGCTCAAAGGTCTGGTCAGCTGATACTGGTGCTCTTATATCTTCCTCTCTAGAGGACTAGTTAAAACAGTGGAAAAAATTATGAAATAGTTCCTATGGAGTAAAGGAAAAGGTGAGAAATGAATAGCTAAAGTGAATTGGAAGCACATTAGCAAACCCGAAGGAGGTAGGAGGGTTAGTGTTGGACCCCAAACTTTTCTTGAAAATTTGATTTATTAAATGAGATTAAATGAGGAATTAGTGGTGTTTAATGCTTTATTTGGGTAATGTTAATTGGAGCCATTGCAATGATATTTGAGGTTAATGCGTGAAATGGGTGTTTCGTGTATGATTGTGTTGATTTATAGACATTGTATGAGATTTTGGATGACTTATGTGAAAGAGGAATGCGTATGCGCATTTCCTCCATTGTTGCGTT
>JAOSBL010000009.1:3336096-3346393 GCA_027568915.1 Erythroxylum roraimae
AATGCAATTTCCTAATTTCTCACAAAATCTCAGAAATCACAATTCTAGCCCTAACATGGGTAACAGGATGCTACACTAGATGACACAACCTGGCTCTAATACCACTTGTTAAAACAATATAACGATAATTTTATTAATAAAAAAACTTGAATACAAAACTAAAAAAACACCGAGGGATCTAAAAAACAAAAAAACAGAAGAATAAAACTTGAGACCCAGACACTCACTACACTTAGGACACACACTTTTCTATCTTTTTGGTGGTAATTCAATAAAATGGTGCTATTGCCTATTTATAGGCATACTACACCGACCTTGCATGCAACTTGTTGCAAGTTGCTGGGAAACTCTAGACTACTCAAGTTGCCAACTTGCACGATGATGTTTCCAGATTTTTTTTTTTACAAATCTAGAATTTTCTACAAATCTAGAGTTTTCTATTCTAATATCTAAAATTAGTTGGGGATTTCTAACACTCTCTAGATCCATGGCTTGCCAGACTGGACAATGAAAGAAGACTCCTCAATGTGCCCTGTTTGTTTGAAGAACGAAGAAACAAAACAACTAGTACCAAAAACCCTATCAGAGACTAAATCTTTCAAGATAGGGAAAGAGGAATAGAAGGAAAGATTCACTTTTGAAAGATCCAGAAAGTATATCTCTTGGAACTATTGCTTACCATTCGAGTAAAGGAATGAAGACTCCTGTTTCAACATGAAGCCTATTACGCATGAAGAACGAGGAAACAAACAAAATGCTTCAAATATCCTACCTGAGTTGTAAATCCCTTTGAGCTGGAGACGGATCGAAAAAAAGAGCATCGCCATAGTCACATCGTAGATTCCAGAGAGCCAACCCTAATTGAGTAATCTTTTGAAGAGTCAAGAAAGGGTAGTAGTCTTTTGCCCTAATAAGTGATATGTTTGTCCTTGCGCTATCTTTTTGTTTATTGTAATTGTAATGTTGAACGTCGTCGTGTGCTGAAAGAGGGAGAGCTTTTCCTCTGCTCAGCTGTAAACTATTTTCAAAATTTATAATTTTAAAAATAGTAAATTCTAAATTCTAGGGACTTAGAAATTGAAATAGGCAAAATATATGCATCTCTTTCCCTATCATAGTTATTTATTCTCAATTATTAATATATCTAGCAATAAGTATATTATGGTTACAAAATTGTTTGAAGATAAAAATTTAAAAAGAATCTGATTCGCATTCTAGTGTATCACTAATTGGACGTAAAGTTTTTAATGGAATGGAACATAAATAAATGTAATATTAGAAAATTGTTGCTTGGAATGGATGGAAAGGTTCATAATGTAATGTAGTGATGTTGTTTAGATGAAAAGATTTAGTGTAAAATTATTTATTATTTTACATTCTATCCTAAACCCCATAAATCGGAAGTTTCTCATTTTTACTGTTTAGGATGGAATGGAATGTTGCAATATGAACCCTCATCTTCTATCTCATTCCATTCTATTCCATTATAAAACCTCCTCCCAAATGAATAATATTACATTTCATTCCATTCCATCATAAAATATTCATCCAAATATAGCCTAAGAACAACAAATATTTATATAAAGTAATCATATAGAGCAACTCATGTATTGATCATATACTAACAAGAGAAGTCTCCATATCACTTCTTTCAAAACTTGATTTAATAGACGTATGTATTGTTGTCAAATGTCTTTTCACTCTGTTACAGGTTTTATGGGAGAACCAACCCAAAAACTAGCTTAAAGGGTGGGAGAGACAATAAGCCTATAAACCCCACATCATTCTCCTTTATTACCAATGTGGGATAATTAGACCATAACATCCCACTACACTTAGCAGCCAGGCACCAGTGAGCTGACTATGCACTACCTTTTCTAGCTCCGGGCAAACATTGCTATTCCGGTGTCACCACTCATGTACCCCCGAGCTGGCTGTGCGTAGACCTTTTCTAGCCCCGAGCGAGTACTACAATACTGAGCGTCACCACCCGTGGGCGTGGCACGAGGACTTGAAGGAGTATTAGCTCTGATATCAATTGGTAGGTCCCAAACAAAGCTTAAATTAAACGAGTTCTGCTTAAGGTGAGAACGTCCTGAATTTTGTTTTAATTTTTGCTTGCTTCGATTATTCACTAAAGAACTTTAAATAGAAAGCAAACGTAACAACTCATCGTAATCCTCACAACACATCCCTGAGAAGTAGGACTAAACAACTATTTGAAAATAGTAACAAACATAATAATGATCAACACCAATAACTACTACGCTATTCAAAAGCAAGCACGTTGACACCTTTAGCAAGCATACTGACACGTTTCTTTGACTGAGTCCAAGTCTATTCTTCCAACTCCATATTATTGTCCAAGCCTTTCGTTGCTTCCAACTCTTTAAATCCAATAGCATTGCATGCAACGAAAGGCAAGACTAGTGTTCTGAAACTCGGACCGGTCATCAAACCGGAAGCTTTACTGGTCACCGGTTTGACCTGTTCGACCGGTTCAATGTGACGTCATAATTATGCAATAATTATATTTAATTATATATAATATTAAAAAAATTAAAAAAATACCAAAAATACCAAAAAATAAAATAAAAAATAAAAAATTTTCGAACCAAACCGGTCCGACCTGTCAATTGACCGGTTTTCACCGGTTCGAACTGATCCAATTTAAGACCGATTTTTTTGGGTTAACCAAACCGGATAACCAACCGATCATCGATCGGACCGGTCGGACTGGCCTGTTCGGTCCGAGTTTGATAACATGGGCTTGGACAATAATATGGAGTTGGAAGAATAGACTTGGACTCAGTCAAAGAAACGTAGCAACGAAAGGCTTGGACAATAAGATGGACACGTAGCTTTCAACCAAAATAATAATAATAATAATATGGACACGTAGACACGTCCATTGTATTAGAAATATCTGGGATTTGTCTTTGAGATTCTCGTGAACTTCTTAATCTCAACACACTCCGATAATCTTTTTACTTATTTATCGTGCTATAGTTGCCAATATCATTCTACGGAGTATTTGTAACACTTGATATAAGATAAAATTATGTTGCGGGAATCATTAAGAATCCCAGACAGTTATATCTGAAAATTGGAATAAAATCGAGATTACAGTGTAAATGTAAAATCATACAAAATAGATAAAGAAATGAAAGGAAGAAAGAAATAAAAAATATTATAAATTTACTTGGTTCTTTAATTGATCTACATTCGTAAGAAAAGAGCCAAATATGTAGTACAAGAGTGTATGAAGGAAATGGTTCAAAAGTCTTGAACGAGAATGGGGCTTATCACCTCATGCTAGAAGCAGGGCTGGAAACGGCATTCATTGTCATGTTTCGTCTTGACTTCCTTCGCAGCACTTCTAAGTTGGGCGACTTCGCTTTTGTGGCTTCCTTGGAAGACCTTTACGTAGTTAAACCAGTGTTACTTTCTATTATAATACAAGTGCGTTAGTTTCTCTAGTATAGCATTAGTTCCAAAGTTCCTTACTTTAAAGGGAGGAAAGGTTTGTTGAAATTCGGAACTGGTCTTGCGTGAGGAACCATTGTTCTTCTCAATTGTTTTAGTGCCTTCTCTTCCTCGATCTGGAATATTTGTTACATATATGAGTAACAAATATGTAACAGCAATGACAAAACAGCAAGCAGGAGTGACTGAAAACATACCATTTTTGCAGCTTCACTCTCCTCTCTATATCTCTTGTATAACACTTCCTTCTCCTTTACCTGGTAAAGAATCACACGGCTCGTAAGTCTACATCTTTTGTGTCTTATATTTTTCTGACAGTAAAATACAATAACTTGCCTTTTGATTAAATTCTGCTCTATCTACTGCCCTATGATCTACATGAAGATTAAATTGTTGAACTTGAGTCAGAGGCTTCCGCGCTTTCTCTGGCACAGGAATTGGATCTCTACACGGAAATGGATAACAATGAGATAGGACTTGGAAAATTCTTAGGGCGAAAAATAATTGATTTATGCTTCACTCACTCTTTGAGAATTGGCTGTGCTTTAAATATCCTCATCTGAAATTCTTGTTTTTCCATTCTCTGTCTTTCTTCAGTTTCTCTTTGCATTTCCTCCTCATGTCTCACTAAACTCTCCAATTGGAAAGGTTCTGGTTTTGTGCATGGTTTTGGCACTGGTTTTGGTGGAATCTGCATACAGAAAACGTACTTCATAATTACTACTTATCACACACACACACACAAAATTCAAAATTACTTGCTTCTGAATCAGTTACATACCACAGGATAGTCTGTGGTATAAGGATATGGATAAGCCTTCGGAATCCTAACGCTTTCCTCTTCGATCTGCTTTTCCATGAGGTCCATCAAAAGTCTTCTCTCCTTTTCAGCTCCTCTTTCCTGAAAACATGCAAGCAGAAACATAAGCCACTAGGCAAATAAGCAGCATGACCGTAGAATAGTCCAGAAACTGACCTCTGTGTGGAGCAAGAATGGATTGGGAACGGTGTTTCTCGGAATTGGATTAGTGTGCTGAGGCTCCGATTTCAAGGACAGCTGAAAATATATAGTGTCATGATAAAGGTACTTGCTGCAGGTACATTGTATCTTGTTTAATCTATAACAAGAGCCGAAATGCACGTTACCTTGTCAAACAAATCAGCTACAGAAGCTGCTGGTGGAATCCTATCGTCTGTGGCAAAGTGAAATTCTTGAGGTATTGTGACATGCTTCTTCGCATTGTAGAATATTCCCAGTTCTCCTTTACTTTCAAATATCTGCATAGAAACCAGAAGTTGAAGTTAGAGAGCCAAGGTAGGAATAACCTCAATAACCGATTACATAAAGATGAATGAAATATACTTTCTTATTCAAAGGTCTAGCCTTAAACTTGGGCATCTTTGCAAGTTCCTCCTCAACTTCAAACGAACTTTTTACCCTTGGTGGACGAGCCCTCAAAGATGTATGCAGAACAGGTGTTTTAGGTTCAGTAAGTGATTGGGGCTTCCAATAACTATTCTGTATCAAGATAGAAAAATAGTCGGTAAATCTTGAGTCAATATTATGAGGATAATGTACCGCATATGATAAAGTGCTCAAAACCTGATGAGATACTTCAGTAGAAGCAACTGAAGATGTTTCAGTATTCTGATTCGCCCTTGCTGTTGTCTGAAAATGAAATTCCTGCATATGTTCGAAAAACAATAGCCCAATAAATTGAAGAATCTTAAATTATTTGGTTTATGAAAATTTCCAAGAGACGGCCGACCTGAAATTCAGGTGGTTGTGGTTTACTTCTTGATAAAGATGGCAATGTTGGACCGTCGAGAATCTATGACAAACCGAGAAACCATGTAAATGGACATGTCAATAACTTAAATATTGAAAATGAGGTTTCTCTTCAAGCAAATGGACTTTGATGACGCAAATCATAGAACAAAACAAGCAAAAGCTGTACCTTCTTGTTTAACGGTCTAGCCTTAAATTTAGGAATTTTGGCCATCATTTCCTCTTCAAGCTCGACGGTACTCTTTACTCTGACAGGGCGAACCCGCTGAGTTGTTTCAAGTTCGGGCTCCTTAGGCCTGGTTAATGCGAGTTTATTCTACATAAAACAAGCAGCAGCATCCTGAATATTAAATGGACGGAATTTCCAAGACCAACAGGGTTTAATTCAAAAGAAAGAAGGCAAGAACTTCCGGACTTTACTTGGGAAATAGATCCATTAACATTGGGAATTGAAAGATCTCTAGTACTTGATTGAAACTTTTTTATCATCTCTGCCGTTGAAATGAATGGAGCTGCAGCTGCTTTCTCTCGTACGTAAATCTTCAATGCAGAAGGAGCACGTGTTCGATAAGTCTTACGGCAATCACAGTGATACAAGTCATATACATTTAAGAAGGTTCGGCAGAGCAACAAACCTTCCTTTCCTCTTTTGACATGTTATTTGCAACATTAGAGTATGTACTGGAGCTCATGCTGGCAAGTCCCAGTTTGGACTTGTGTATCAATTGTTGCGGCGGTTTGAAATTAAGAATCTGAAAAAATTTTGAAGAAAGGAAAAATCAGTTTGGACTGTAGAATTTAATCGAATGACCATAGTAAACAGATGAATAAAGCCTGTAGTACTCATTTACCTGCCTAGATTTCCCTCCTTCCAACTTCTGCCTCTTGATGGCCTGGTTCTCTTGGGCTAAACTAGGAGTTCCAGCAATACTTTTGACGTTGTTGCTTCTACAATAAAACATGCCCATCGGTAATCACACATATTTAGGAACGACTTTGAATTAATATAACACTGTTAGAAATGTCTACTAACTTTTTGGCACTTTCAGGTTTCATGCCTTTAACTATTGAGGACTGAGATTGACTCTTTGCTGATTTGTTCCGGGCCAAATTGGATATACGTTTAGAGGATTGTTGCTTCTTGGAACAAGTTAATAAGCTTCCATTTTTAGAAGACACTGGTGGCTTAGGTGTGCAACAAGCTTCAGTCCGACCTTTATCCTTTTCACTCTCTTGTTCAGGCTGCTCGACCAAAGAAGCAGTTCTGCTTGGAGAACTGAAGTCAGAAAAGTGAAGACACACAACATGGAAATATATTTTGACTTGCATCACAATTGAAATTAATTTTTTTCAATAATCATGTCATAACTGAAATCCGTCAATTTTATATGATTATTAAATTAAATTAATGGCAGATAAGATCTGGAAAAGAAAGAGCAAACCTTTCATCACTCTCATTGCATACAGTCTCTTTATTTTCAACGAATTTGCCATCACCAACAGAAATCTGAATAGTGATCAAGCTTATGAGAGAACAATCAAAAAAAAGCACAACACTTAACTCAAGGTGGAGTTTACCATTTGGTTTGTTTACCTCTTCGGGAGTTGTTTCCTCCTTTTTCACAGTGGTTATTAGGACCTCAGATTGAGATCTATTCTCTGATGAACAGTTTGTAGCTGTTGAATGTGAAATTTCTGCGACCTGCAGTTCAACATCGATAAATCAGACACTCATCTCAATCAACACACATTTTGGAAGTGATTGATACAACAACTTCCATCACCTTCAGTATGGGTTCTGCTCCACTAAAATCACAGAGGCTCTCAACCTTAAACGAGCGACCAGTCTTAATTTTAGGCATGAAAGCTGCAAGATTGAAGGAAAAAGAACATTAAGCTCGATGTATTAACGTTGTAATTGCCACAGTTTAATTATCATTTACATTCCACATTCAGGACTTCGAAGAATCTTCATCATTTCATAAATTGTTTATTCTACAATATCCTTATGTGATGGAGAATTTATCATCTGATGATCGTATTTTTTACACAATTTTGACAACCAAATAAATTGCTCATCACTTGAGAACCTAAAACGAATAATCCTTTGAATGTGGTGTACAGCAATTTCAGAATCAACTAGTCAAGAAAATATTGTGAATAGGAAACGAAATTCTTGGAAGATAAAGAGTGAAACATACGGGAAGGAGCGTAGGACAGAGAATTGTCAAACCAGAGCTCTGCATTTCGTACATCTTCCTCCGTCTCTGCCTTGATGAAATCGAAGAATCGGGGCGCTGAGAACTCGTACATGTCGTCTATCATGATTGCGACTGCGGCCTTCTCAAGAGCACAACGTTCATTCTCCGCCATGAAAGAAGTTCTGGAAGTTTCCTCTTCTTCTTCTTCTTGAATCAGAGGTCTTATCTAACAAATTTTATGACAGAAAAGAGAGAGAGAGAGAGAGAGAGAGAGAATCTGTCGGCAGTAGGGATGGGTGTGAGAGAGGGAGAGAAGATTGTATACCATTGTTTAGAGAGGCTCTCACAAAGGATCTCCAACGGTCGAATCCATTTTAAAATTGTCCAACCCAACGGCCTTATGCAGCCCTGTACAAGAAATCTCTCCCCTACTCCAACGGCTACATAGCACACACTTGTCGAGCGTCCTCAATACGCTGTCGTTTGACAGCTTGACTTCTTTTTCGCCTTTCTTACAAATAACAGTATGTAGGGTAACTTGTGAAAAGGAGATTCCATTATAACTTATTTATCAGTTACTCTTCACACGAGGCAAAGAAAGATATTTTAGAAAGGTTTCTCGTCACATAGTAAGAAAATGATAGCAAAATTCCAAATGAGATTTTTGGGCAGTGGATGTAGATAAGATTTGTTTACCAAAATACTATAAAAATTAGTATGCAATGTCTCTTCCCTGCTCTTTCCTTTATGTTTTTATGATTGATATATTCCAAATTATGCTCATTTAGATAAATATATTAAGAAAACAAGTTATTCATTTAGTATATTGATTAGACACCCTAGGTAAGAAGGCTTTGCTCAAATAAACTTATAATAATTTAGTATTGATGCAATTCATTATCTCTTCTTTTTGTAAAAGGAAATACAACAAAACAACTATAAAAACACCCTAGCTAATATAGGGGTCTGCGGTATAAAACTACGTGCTGATCATGTTGTAGCTGAGCCACTAGAGAAACTGGAGGCTCCTAAAGGATTTGGACTCCTGGGTTTGAGAGCGGACCACCTGGAATCTATAATTCATTATCTCTAGTTAAACATCACGTTGTGTTGATTGTTTTATTTTTGGTTAAAAATTTTCAACTCACAAATTAATTGGTAAAAAGTTTTTTAAATTTGCAAGCACTCATCTAGCAAAGAATGCCAAAAGATAAGGAAGCTCTATTCTTTTATAGAAACGATTATTTATATTTAAATATAAGAATGAAGAAATTCTTTATGATTGAATGTCATGATTTATGAAAAGTTGTTGTAAATGGTTTGTTCATTCCATTGAAAATCATATAAGATATGAAAGCTACTAAAGAAAAAGGAAGAATGGAATCCCCAAAATTAGAAACTCATCTCCTTGAGTAATAATGTAACTCACATACTATTCATAAAAGGAAGAAGTGAGTCCATTATAATGTTAATGGATAAGAAGACACGTGAGATTTGACTTTCCATTAAAGCTATACATATGGGAACTAATTGAATGAGAGGAAAGTGCATGATAAAAGCATTTCAAGCATACATACTAGACTTAATGATATTATAAATGTGAAAAATCTTATGTTAACGCTAAAATAGTGAGAAATTTACTTAGGTCTTTCCAAATAATTTGGAAGCTAAAATGACGATCATATAAAATGTCAAGGACTTAAATGCATTACCATTAGAGGAAATTACTAGTTGTCTCCTCACTTATGAGATGAAGCTTAAAGAAACCATTGGATAAAGTGAAGTTCTAACCCTTATATAGACACCTAATTTTGTCTATTTTAATCTGATTCTCTAAAAAATTAAAAAATAATACAAATCACATTTTAATAAGTTTAAAATATCTGTGATACTTAAAAATGAGTCATATCAATCAGAAAAGATTTAATAGGTTAGTAAAGGATTAAATCCTTGCAGGCTTGGATAATGATTCATTACTCACCTGTTAATCTTATATTGAAGGAAAAATGACCAAGACCTTATTTCCTTCTAAAGAAAACAATTCTGAATCTAAGTTGGATTTGGTACACACTGATATGTGTGGGCGCATAAACGTACAAGCTAGAAGAGGCTATGAATACTTCATAACCTTTATAAATGATTACTCTAGATATGGCTATTTGTATTTAATACATAAAAAGAGTGAGTCCTTTAAAAGGTTAATAGAATATTATGTATGTTCACCCAGGTAGGGACTTGCTTCTATTTGAATTTATCTATCTTGATACCTAGCTTTTATTTTTGTAAGAATATTGGTTTGACATTGATACCAAGGACCTGCTTTAATGATTATATGTGAATTTGTTGTTGAGTAAATTGAAGATGAATAAGTTATCTCGTCTATTACTTCCCGAAGTCCTAGTTTCTATTAATTCTTACGAGTCTAGGCATTCATCAAGGAAAGGTTCGCAGCCCATCATTTGCCCAACAGCTATACCTTTTATTCTTTGTTTTATAGATAAACGTAATGTTCACTTGCACTGTAATTAACCAAATCGATGTTCGAAGAGAATAAATGACTGAACCTTCTGATCCAACGCGAAGCTGTAGAGGTATCTTTCTCATTGGACTGACGAAACTTTCCATATCAACGGAGATGTTGATCCCTTCCCTTCCCCAAGTGCTTGGTTTCATGGAAATCTTCATTGCTTTCTGACATGCCTTTTAGCAAAGGCTTTAATCCTTTCAATTCCATCTTCCAGGATTAAAGGCTCAACAGCAAATGTTATGCGAAGCCAATTCTTCATTCCTACAGCCACCCCTATAACGTAAAATTAGTCAG
>JAOSBL010000009.1:3381146-3391579 GCA_027568915.1 Erythroxylum roraimae
ATTAATTTCCATTAAGTATAACTTCAAACCTCAAGAATAAAGAAAATTAACACACAAAAAGATAGAAAATAATGACACTAACAGTAAGAGAAAATGCGATTAGCATGATTGTTATACGCTTAAATACTAATCTAGAATTCGATTAAATCGCATTTATAGTTTTAATGCCTTTTTTCCTAATTTGAAAATAAATACCTAAGTGAAATGCACTTTATATAGGTAAAAAAAGAGGCATGGAAAACATGAGTGTGCTTGGCGATAAGTTTGCGAATTTGTGAGTGTATTTGAATTATTTTATATGACTAAAATATTTGCAAAAGAATTGTTGACATGTGAGTATCCTTCAAATTGAGTTTATGCAAATGGTTTTCATTTGATCATGAAATGAATATTTATAATGAGTTTTATGCAAAAGATATTTTACAAGAATTGTTGACATTTGAGTATCCTTCAAATTGAGTTTATGCAAATGGTTTTCATTTGATCATGAAATGAATATTTATAATGAGTTTTATGCAAAAGATATTTTACAAGTGAATATTTTTGGCATAAGTGCATGCTTTGGCAATATATGAGTTTTAATTTAAAAGTTAAATTTTATATGATTGGGAGTTACATTGAAATAATTCAAATATGAATCCTTCCATACTTGATTTAGAAAATAAGATGAGTCGTAAATGTAAGAGTTGCTTTTGCCTATGATACAACGCTAGGCCTTATACATGTTTTATATCGGTATATTTATAGCGGTTAACCTATTACGAGTAAGCGATGTAAAATCAGCTCCGTGACTTGTTACGGGTAAGTAATGCAGAACCAGCTCCATAACTACCAATCTATAGCGGTTAACCTATTATGAGTAAATGATGTAGAACCAGCTCTATAACTAGTGGTTAACTGGTCGCAGGTAAGCGATGCAGAATCGACTCTATAACTTTAGGCCTAGTATGCCTTATAGTAAAGAAACTAGTGGTGGGCTATGTTGAGTAAGAAAAGTCATGAAATAATAATATCGCCACTATTTATTTTTAAAAGTAATTTGATAGGTACCGTATGATACCAAATTCTAGTGGTTGGCCTATTTTCAATATAAAAGTTTTCAAAAAACTTATTGTCACCGCTGTTTATTGTTTAAGGAAAAAGGAAAATGAAAACTTGTATCTTATGAGTTTAATGTCAGAAAGCATTTTGGAATAGTATTTTAGAAAATTTGAAATTGTGTTTTACGAAATGTTATATTATTATCAGATTTAATGATGCACGAATAAGTTGTTATGTCAAATGCTTTACCATGAGCTTTATGATTGTATGGGAATATTTTAGTTATGTTGCTATGAAAAGTTTAAATTTTTAGTAAATTGATTAACACTTACTAACCTTGTTTAGCTCACCCTTAATTTTATGATTTTAAACAAACCGCCCCAGGTATGCGTATAGGTGCTGCAATAATTGGGACTCCACCTCAGGATTAGTTGTATCGTCGGGTGTTGCTGTGTTTATCTTATCTTTCTTATGTATGTGTTTGCTTGAAATTGGCTTAATTGCTTGTATATATGTTGTAAAGTATTTTTGGAATGTTTAGAAGTGTGATCTTGTAAATCTATTTTTCTTAATGAATTACGAGGGCTTTGATCCTCAATGATGGTTTTAAATCGTTGAGAATTGTATGTTTGTGATTGCTTGTGATGTGGACCTAAGGTCTCATTCCAGAAGTTGAGATGACATATGAAATATTAGAAGTGTTTTAAAATGTTTTACAATATGGATAACTTCCAAAGTTCTCAGCTTATGCTACTAAAGAATCTAGTTAAGATTATTGAGAAGATAATTAAGAATTTCTTATAGACAAGTATTGCAAGCAAAGGAAAATCATCATAAGTGAAATGGACAGATATTTGTATTCCAAAGAAAGAAGGAGGATTGGGGTTTGTTAAAATTCATGTAATGAATAAAATACTAATGATCAAGAGGATTTGAAAATTGTTTAATTATAAGGAATCTTTATATAGGTAAAATGGATGCACTCTCATCACTTAAAAGCCAACAACTTCATTTAACCTTAATTTAGTAAAATAGTAAATCATGGATGGCGGAAAAAAGCATTTGGTAAAAGATTGGTACATTCAACATTTAAGCATTGCTACAAAGGTGTACATTTTTTAAGAAATGATTTAGAAATTAAATGTTAAAGTGAACTACCTAACATCATGAAAATATTCTATTTTTATATTTTCCATGTGGTGGCCTCTAAATACTTTTCATTGTGTTTATTCTCATCGTTAAAGTATGGACCAAGCCGGCAGAGGGGGTCCAGCGAGATAGCTGCCCCCACTGATCCAAGCTGCAACCATTATGCCCATGTCTAACCATCTGCCCAAACTTAACACTAATGTTCCAGCATTTAAGACTTTGGGTTAAAGTACCCCTAAGTTATTGCCCAAGTTAACACCATCCTTTCATATGTTATAATTGGTCTTGTAAGTGCAAACATGAGTGCAGATTAAACTGATTAGAATCTTTGGCTGCTAAGGTAACATTTTTAATGCAAATCTGATCGACAAATGCAAAACAGGGATTTGGGCAGAGGCCTGGCCACTTGCTAGCAAAAATATTATCCTGGACTATGCGCGTTGGGTGCTCAAAGCATGTACAATCACTGCTCGAGCTACGGTGGTCTACATTGCTAGCCATAACAGGTGCATTGCCCAGTCCAAACCTAGTGAGAAATGGATCAAGCTGAATACCGATGGAGCAACGAAAGGGTCAGCTCGAAATACCTCTATTGGGGGCCTCTTCCGCGATAGCACTAGTCGTTGGGTGGGAGATTTTGTTCAGAATATTGGCCTTTGCTCGCCTTTGGATGCTGAATTATGGGGTGTATATTCGGGCCTAAATCTGGCTTGGGAAATGAGATACCGACGAGTGGAACTTGAAGTCGAATCCTTGGTTATTGTTAACATTCTCTCCCTGTCAGGCTAGCAAACACACACGCATTCCTCCTTGGTTCAGGCCATCCATGCCCTACTAGCGAAATCCTGGTCGATTCAGGTTTGTCATGTATTTCGTGAAGATAATTGGTGCGTTGATTGGCTTGCTTCCCATACGAAAGTGTAAGGCTTCGGAATTACTTATTTAATGCATGCCCCTTCGGGATGCCTTGCAATTCTTTCTGAGAATATGTCTGAGGTTTTAACCCCAAGGCCCTCACTATTTAGCACTGTTATGAATTTCGTATCGACCCGTACGTACCATACCGGACCAAATCCGGTACGGTACCGGGGGTCGATGGTACTAGGTTTGAATACCGGTCAGTACCGGTTGGTATCGCCGGTATTCAAAATACCGATCAAATATTAGCCGGTACCGAAAATTTTAAAAAATTGAGGGACTTTTTTGCAAAATTTTAAAAAATTCCCTTCCTCCCTCCTACTTTTCCTTCCTCCCTATTTTTCAAAATTTTGAAAATAATAATAAATATTTTTATTACTAATAATAATTATAAATTAAATAAAACTTAAAAATAAATTAATTTTATTTTTATTACTAATAAATTATTTTTATTTAAATTTATTTTAATATTTTATATAATATTAATAAAGTATTAATAAAATATTTTATTTTTTAAAATAAATAATTTAAAATTATTATTTATAAAATAATATTTATTTTATATATTTATAATTATTAAATCAAAATTTATTTGAAATTTATATATTTTTAAAATTTAATTATATTTAATAATAATTATTAAATTAATTATATATATTAATTTAAAATTTTGATTATATCTAATTAAATATAAAATGAAATAGAATGTGAAAAACAACAATTCTAAAAAAATTCAAAATTTTGATAAAATAAAAATTGATCAATAATTCAAAATTTTGAATTATTTTCATTCTTGTATAATAAATTATTATATTTAGATAATTATGATATGTAGATATATATTATATATAGAAATAATTAGAATATAATAAAGATATACATATATAAAATAAAATTGTGCAACTGTATAATATGACAAAGGACTATTTTGTAATTTTTTAAAAAATTCAGGAATTATTTTATAAATTTAAAAAATTATCCAAAATAATACCCGGTATTAACCAATATCAGTACAGTACCGTACTAAAACCTAATCTAATATTAAATTCGGTACGATATTCATAACGTTGCTATATAGGCCTTGTTTTTTTTCTTTTGTATTAAAAAAAAATGTTTGATGAACGAAATGCAAGCGTCCACAAACGTGACTAGGTATGGGGTCAAATGAATACAAAGGATAGAAAAGGTCACTCAAGTTAGAATGGGTACGTCTACGTGCACCCAATCAGTCCCACCTTGCCGACAAATGTACTATACATAACAATAACATGAATCTATCGTCAAAACCACAATCATTCCAAGCAGCACTACGTTGTGGTCCTTAGGTCTCCCCACCACCTCAGCTGTCCTTTAAGATAAGTACCCCTCCTAGGAAACAAATAATTTGTCTGTACATTTATAAATATTTCTTTGTAGAAATCTCTTCAATTGTCATAGTGCTTTCTCAGAATCCCAATAACAGCCTGTTCATCCCTGGTTATACCTTTTTAAGATTATAACCAAAGTCTTTCCTAAGCAATAAGTAATTGTTATACGTCGTCGTCTCTCATTTCGTTTTTGAGAGGCAAACAAGATGTGAAGGAATCATTCATTTCATTCCAAGAGTCAAAATTTAACACGATGAAGCAAGACAACACTCACAAGTTCTCTCGCCGCTTGAAGAGAACATCAAAAGTCAATTACAAACTTGATTCAATAATGTTCTCTAACTGAACAGGCAGCAATAACACCAAAAAATTTACAGCGCAGAGTGATGATATACATATACGACTGGTTTAGAATCACATATATATATATGTATACGTCTCAATTTTCTTTCCTTTAGACCGTGGTCTTTTCTTGCTGTCACCCTCTACATCAAGAGCTCATTAACCCATTCAAGATCAAGATCAGAAGAAGCCATTGGGTCCTCAATCAATGCCCTGTTGGAACGATTTCCTTTGAAAATCTTTCCAGAACCAGAGTGATCTGCCGTAGTTGTTGAAGGCGAAAGAATGAGCTGTTGCTGGTGGTCTCCTCTGAGAGAAGAATCATTAATCCAAGGAATGTTAAAATTTGTTCTGTTGTTAGCAGACAATGACACAGGTGAGGAAGCAGCTTCACTGAAATTCATGGCCTCTACAGATGTCACAAGTTCGTTGAGCACATCTTCGTAGTTAATAACTCGGGAGCCTAAATTGCTCACGCGATCACTGTAACGAGAGATTGAGGACAACCCACTAAAAGATCGGTGTTTGACAGGGGATAACGGCGGAGATAGCGACGGAGACATTGGCGGCGACATATGGGACATGCCCATCAAAGTTGAAGTCGGAGAGGAAGCAAGTGAATCACAAACCAAACAATAACAGTGAGCATGATTGAAAGAAGAACATGGAGACAAAGTCTTATCGTATTTTCTCGTCCCGCATGAAACCTCAGGAAGAATACGAAGTTGTCGAGGAGAGTGAGCAAAGAAGCAGACTTTTCTCTTACAATTCTTGCCATCTTTACAAGCCTCTGTCCGATAACGAGAAGGATGAAGCCAACACTCAAACACCCCATGAGAAAACTCACAGTTCTCGCCGCGACTGCATGTACCGCGTCTGAATGCGGGACACACAATCCCCGAGTAGTGATACCGTCGAGGATCCCTCCGGCGAGCCTTTTCACCGGGGTGTGCAAAAGGGCAGTCAGTCCAGTCATGACTGCGACTGCGAGTGCAGCGACGGACCTTGAACTCGTACATGCGGAAATCATCAGAGGAGTATGGATCCAACTGGTCGTTTGCATCTTTATCAAAGTTGTCGCAGCTGCAGTCATTGCAAGGAAGGTAGTTGTGGAGATTGGAATCGAAGGAAGACATTGTGTCAAAGCTTTCATAGTGCGATTTCTTTGTAAAGAGTTTTCTTGGTGGGATTTCAAGGTCCTTAAAGCGTTTCATGTGGTGGGATGGACAGTGTTTGAGTTGCTCAGCACAAATGGTGGTCATTTTGTGTTTAATTTTTTGAGGAAAGGCTGGAGAGAAAGGGTAGGTGTTTGAGTTGGGAACAAAGCGTGGTTTGAAATATATAGCTACCTGTAAATCTTGAGAGAAGCATGACAAGGATGGGGATGTGGTATGGGTAGAAAGGGTGCGTGGCCGCATAGCATTTGGGATAATCATGCAAACTTGTATAGGTGGCTGACTCTCGTAATTCACACCACTCCCAAGGCGTTGCTGTGCTCAGCTAATATGTCAAATTTCTTATTTCTTTTAACCAGGAAATTATTTAAACGGCTGTACGTAATTTATTTGTCTATTTATTTGTCGTTTTCATAATAAAGAGAAGCGACAAAAGTCCTTGTCCATATTTTATTTTTATTTATTTACGTAAATCTCACATAAATAGCACATAAATAAATAGTTAAGGTTAAAAAAAACAAAATCTCGTCCTCACAAGTCCCTTCACGTGTTGCTTTTCTTCGACGTATCATTTCCGACCGTCCTTAGCCTAAATGGATCGCCTTCTTCCGATACAATTTGAATTGTGTCATTAATGATTCAAATATATTTATTTTTTCCTTTTAATTTCTTTTATTAAAAAATGAGGTGCATAAAGAGAGTTGAAATAATTGAGAAGTTGTCACCGCTTACTCCGATGAAGGTAATTAGAAATATTTTGGGACATACTGACGTACAGAATTTTTCCAAACTGGTTCAAGCCTTGACCAACTTATTTCATAATGACGTGTCCTCTTAACTTTTTCCTATTTGTTTAGATTCGTCATAACTCATAAATGATCATTTGATTATATTTTTATACTCATATTTAATATATTTTACTTGTTATTTAATAATTTTATAATATTTTTTGTACTTAATTCACTTAAAGTGTGTTTGTAAGTGATAATTGCCTTTTATGAACTAAAAAGAGAAGAATTCGTGATATGGACCGAAGATTTATAACAGGTGAAGACCTACATGACCATATAGAGTGATTGTGTAAGTCTTTGTAAACGTGTGAAAATTTGAAGAATATTGTTATTGGTTGTGTGAAATTACACGCCTGTGTATGTTACTCGTGTAGATCGATTAAGTGACCATGTATTTCTAAAAATATCTGAATTCACGATTTTACACGAGCATAGAGACTTCACAAGCAACATACATGACCGTGTGCATTACCATTTATGTTGACTGTGTATATTCCAAGAATCCTAGTTTTTACTAAAAAAGGACATGAACTGAGGCGAGTATTAGGGCATTCTTGAATCGTAAGAAACATAGAGAAACAACAATTTTAAACAGAGGACAAGGAAAACAAATAGATTACGTCACAAGATTGATAGATAGCAACATTCAATCTAAATTGTAAAAAGATTCATTAGAGAAAAGGGGATATTTAGAATATGATTTCATTGTTTTCTATTTGTTGTTCTAAATATTTGTTATTAGTTTTGTTTTTTATGAGTAGGAACTAATTTGTTTAGTGCTTAGGTGTGATGAACCTTAAAAGGTGATGATAATATGATTTGATCTTTTATTTAATGCAGTTTTATCGATTAGTTTATTGAGATTCAATTATGCGTTATATTCTTGTTCTAATATATCTACAATATTAATTCATAATTTGATTTCATATGATTGAGATTGAGAAATCCTTTTGTGTGAATAGATAAACCATAATTGGAAAGAATTGTAAGCAAACCCAGAGATAGGTCAACATAAATTCTCTAGATTAGGGTTAAATGTTAGACCCCATTTTTGGAGCCCAACTCTTGCTCTGAAAATCATAATACTTGAGCGTGCGTATTACCTTATAGGGTTGTTTCAATAAACGCTCATTAGCCATCATCCCACATGGGTGGCGTGCCCACAAAAGTCAATCATCAAAACGAACTCATTTCTCCTATTTCTGAACAGATTTTTGGAATTCTCAAATAGAAATTTCAATTTGGCTTCTTTAGAACATTTGTTCTCCATTGTCTTAAGTTTCTAATGACACCAAAATCATTCAATTTGGTTCAAAAATCTGAAAATTATAGCCCATATATTTTTGAACTGCTATTGTACTGAAACAGTACACTATACCCAACTTCACTCCTAAAATTGAAAGTCTTAGGGACCAAATCAAAATTCACTCTCTTCATAGGATTTGTAGCTCTATGTGTCTAGTTTATTTAAAAACGAAAATCATCTCAATTGGAGCTCTATATATCAAGATATCCTCTAAATACTGAAGCATGTTCAATAAAATGTCCAGTTCATACTCTTCCAAACGATACCCTTACTTTGATTCAATAAATCTATTTTGAATCAATTCCAAAACTATAAATTTTTCTGAAGAGATAGAGGAATGTGTTATGAATCCAATGCTTCAAACATCAAGTCATTTGGAGGTCTAGAGAAGAAGTTATAACAAAAAGATCAAAGTATGTTCAGAAAATAACCTCCCTTGGACAAACAGGGAAGTCGCGATCGTGCACATGCACGACCGCGCGCACGATCGAGACATTGTGATGGTCCTGCGAAGTTGTGATCGTGCGCATGCACGACTGCGATATTCGGATGGACCTTCGACTCTTTCTTCTTCACCAACATCTCAACTTCAAACTTCTATAACTTTTGATACAGAACTTCAAAATTTACAAACTTTATATCAATGGAAAGCTAAAAAAATGATCTACAACTTTTATAAAGAGCTTAAAAATAATTTCTACCTTTATAAGGGTCAAAATTTCAATCAAAGTGGTTGTCCCGAAAGTTCCATCCTAAATAGCATCCAAACTTCTAATCATCATATCTTCCAACTCCATTGTCTAAAAATTTCATACTTTATATCATTGGAAAGCTAAAAGGATAAGCTACAACTTTTATGAAGACAACTTTGTCTAATTCTTTCTAAATTAATCTAGTTTTTCCCTTGAAATCAGTACATAATTTTTACGATGAAAGACTTGAAAATTTTCTTAATTTCACTTCCTCTCATGCAACATCATTCTTAACCATCCAACTATATTTCATCATTCATTCCTATTTTCTTATCCATAGCATCTCACTAATATGCAACAACAATCAATATTCAAATTTTGTCTTCTTAATTTGATAACTTTCCCAAATATACCGAACTCCAACTTAAACTCATCCTTAAATTAATTCATATTTCAACTTAACAATCATCCATTCACAAATCCCTATTCCATTAACATCATAGAATAAGAGTTTACAAAGCTTTAATGGCATTCTAAGCCACATTACAACAACAATATCAAAAATCCGAAATACAAAAGATACCAAACCCAATAATTCTCAAAATGCATCTAAAGTCTTGCTTTTACAAAATATAACTTAAATACAAAAATATGCAAAATCAAAATGATGCCTTGATCCTCTTTCACCTGATCTCTTGCTCAACACCTGGAGATGGGACAGAAAGAGGGTGAGCTTAAAAGCTCGTGGGTAACAAGTTTATAACTAATAATAAGCAAAACCATTTAAAATATTCATTTTCATAGAAAATTCTTATTAAATCATAAAACACATGGTTCTTAAAGTTTTCAACCAAATTCACAATAACAAATCATGTATGCATCAATCTTGTCAACATACCAAGAACACATAAACACATCAGAATAGTTTGGGTTGGTCCAAAAACAGAACGTACTACACATTTCCCATAAGGGTCTTGTGTAGCCGTGAACGGAACGGACTATCGCAATCTCACAAAATAGTTTTGTGTAGCCGTGAACTTATGGGAGTCCATAAAGGAGCTCCATGTCACTAGCGGGCAGTCGGGAGAAGCCTTTAGTTAAAGTACACTTGACATACTTAAGGGACCTAACCAAACCCACATAACATGCATTTCATAACTTGTAAACATGTTGCCCAAATGACACATTTTCAAAACATGTCTTTCATGAACATGAAATTTTTCATATGCACTTCCATCATCTTTTCACTATTAATCAACCACGTTAAAATATCAAGCATATTTCAATTTCTCAAATCATTCAAAAGCAACAAATTCTAAAATTTTATAGCAATGAAAAATCATTTTATTTTCTTGACTAAAAAGAAAAAAAATGCTCATTATCCAATTATAAACATGAAACCCACCTTAAATTTTCTACCTTAAAACTTTGCTAAAAAATGTCTCTACTCTTGCTCCTCTTGCCTCCTTTGATTTCCTTTATCAAAGACAAAATTTTCATATCAATAGGGATACAAATTGGAGAACTTATAAGAACATATTCATAAAATTGATCCTAAAATCCTTAAACCCATAAGTTTCTTAAGCTATATGAATCAAAACCCTTTCAAAAATCCAAAGATTAAAATCCAACTTACCTTGAATCTTCACCAA
>JAOSBL010000009.1:3401740-3412050 GCA_027568915.1 Erythroxylum roraimae
ACATGCATATATAAAAGGAATACCTCATAATATATTATTAACAAGTTATAATGTTAATACATGAATCACATATATCCTTTGGCCTAGGGCACACTACTAACACTGTCAGAGTGTGAGAAAATGAAAGTTTGTTGATATCCTGATATAAGAGATACTATATGGTTCGATATGTTGGACATAGAGTCAGTGTATTTGTATTCGTGGTTATATTAAAGAAGATGAGATTAGTATTATGCTGTGGTTGTATACCTTTAAATTGATGTGGAAGTAAAAATATTTTCGTGGATTAGACAGAAAAAAAGAATAGAGATGTAAGTAAAAGTGATGGGATTTAAAGTGTACAAGCAAAGTTGAAAGAAAACCAAAATTTTTATTACCGTGAGAGGTTAAACTTGGAATAGGAATGGTTGTTTAGGTACCAGGTTGAAAGTTTGTGATTCAGTATAAGGTTATAACATTTGGTTTGATATTAGAATTTGATGATGGTTACGTATCTTGTATTTCTAAATTGTTTGAGAACATACTTAAGTACGATGAAATGAATGATAGTGATATATGTGAAAGTCTTCAAGATTAAGTTGATCAGTTATTGTGAGTGTACATCTGATAATGTGGTTGCTTTGGTGAATGATGTTACGGTGTCCATATGTGTTATATGCTTGGATATGATAGTAATTGAGGTCAAGGTATCGTCAGCTTAAGATATTAATTGGTGACCTTTTGAAAATAAATCTCTAGATAATATGCAATGATGTTGATGGTATATACCACGGCATAAGAGTAAAAAAGCATGCCTATCGCTTCACCGAGCTTAAGCATATAGAATATTCTGATTATGTGAGATATGTTAGTAAATGATCTTATTGAAATATTATGAATAATTGAAGAGTAACGACAAACATATTTGACTAATAAGGATTTCGTGAATAGTACAAATAATTGAGAAAAGAAATCTCTTGTATGAGAACTTTTCATTAAATTGTATCATATAGATCAAATGTTCCATTTTTAGGAACGAATGAGTATTGAACGAATCAGATGTGAATATTAGAGTCAGATAAGTATGAGACTTAGGCGCGAGAAGTTGAATATACTATAGAGAGTGCATGTACTTTGTTTGTTGTAAGGTATCCAAACTTTCACTAAATTGTATCATATAGATCAAATGTTCCATTTCTAGGAACGAACGAGTATTGAATGAATCAGATGCCTCCAATAAATTTCCTATAAAAAAATAAGTTTTGCTCCTATAAAAAATAAAATTTTATTCCTATTAAAAATTTGCCCTATTAAAAATAAAATTTTATCCCTATTAAAATTTTGCCTCCACTTAAAAAAATTTCTGGATCTGCTCCTACTTGCGGGAGGCAAAGCTCTAGCCCCAAGTTTTAAACAGTTGCATACATGAGGGAGGTTTAAACCCACAACCTCACTTAAACCAGAAGAGCCCTTTTCCATCTCAACTCCGCCTTGCAATCATTGACTTATATTAATACACTGAAAGCGTAATTAACTTCAATTTAATTTAATCGATGCATCATAAGTGAAAAATTTTAAAAAAAAAACAGATAAAATTGGCAATAACATTTTTGGGGTTTAGGGGTTTGGTGCCGACAGGTAGAGAGCTTCTCTTTGTCTCTCTCGCGTAGTTCTCTTTGTCTCTCAAGTCAGACGGCAGTTCGTCACGGCCAACCACTTCTTCTCTCTTGTTTCGGGGTCGTGATTTTTATTTTTCCTCTTTAAACATTAGACTTGAACTGTTGCAGGCCAACATTTTTGCGAAGATGAATTTCAAAAATGTCAAAATTCCTAAGATGCCTGGTGGTGGTGCGGCTTCTGCTCTGATTAAGACCGGGGTTATTGGTGCGCTTGGCTTGTATGCAGCTTCAATTAGTCTCTATAATGTTGAGGGAGGGCATAGAGCCATAGTTTTTAACCGCCTCGTTGGTGTCAAAGACAAGGTTTGTGTTTTACTTTAATTTTATGTATGCTATTTTCTTCTTTGGATGATATAATTTAAGCCCAGAATCTTTTCCCTGAAATTTATTTTGGATTAGTTAACTGTATCATTGCGTGTCTTCAAGTTTCATATATATGTGCATCTTCTGTGTTGCTAATAATACGTCACAGTTTCATGATGCCATGCTCACTTTCACAATACACTCAACCATCCCAAGGCTCTCCCAACTAGAAGAATTCTAAATTATGTGATAGTAATTGAGTTGGTTATTGGGGAATGATGAGGTTGATGCTTTTTTTATTTTTATTTTTCATTTCAATGAGCTGGTTTGAAAGAACTTTTTTTTTCTTTTGATGTTTTTTCCTTTTTGTCTTTTTTTTTAACTATGCAGAGGCTACAGTAAATCTGGGTTGCCTGCAATATATGGATTTGTAGACATAAATGAAGAACCTCTTTCCTATTCCAAATTTGTTGTTCCCTATAGTTTGCAGATTTCCTGATATTTTTACATTGTGCAGCCTTTAGGATCAGTTTTAGATCTTATTCCTGTACCGGTTTTCTGAGTTTGAAGTTCTTGAGCCTGTAGAATATCTTCCATAGCAGTCTTAATGTATGGTAGTTGTTCAATTGGCGCTTTGATAGGATCAAGAGAGTACTAATCCATGAAGAACTAGTACCTTGTTAGTTTATTTGAACATAGGCAGTGTGATTCCACTTTCTTTTCAGGACTTTAATGAAATGGTAGTGGTGGAAGTTGTGGAAATAGAAGATTCGGATTATCAACCAAGGTTTTTCACATGAATTCTGCATAATTCTATGTTCTTATAGCTGAAACACTGCCATAAGAATACTTGATTTTCTATGTATATGTTCTCTGAATTTATTCAAATACTTAAAGCTTCTTGCTATTATAATATTTTGGATATTCTTTGATTTTGTTTCATTGAACTTACTGCTACATGGCAAAGTTGTCGTTGTTGAGCTTTTCTGAGTATGTTACTTTGTGGTTTATTTTATCAGTAACAATAATAACAAAGTGTGATGCTCCTTTGGATGGTTTTCCAATTTCATTTATAAGTAAACTGTTCCTGTTAACTTTGCAGGTTTATCCTGAAGGGACTCATCTTATGATTCCATGGTTTGAACGACCAGTAATCTATGATGTCCGTGCACGGCCTCATCTGGTAGAAAGTACTTCAGGAAGCCATGACCTCCAAACAGTAATGCACTCTATGCTTTGTTACTACACTTTTTGATGGGCTACTAAAACTGATTTGCAGGGTTGATTATGCACTTTAAAATGTTAAAAGAATTAGCAGTTCTACAAGCTTCATCTATGAGATGTTGTATTGATTAGTAGTGCCATTTGTTCTTGAAATTACTTAGAACATCCATTTATTTGTAACCGCTTTGTATCATTATTCTATTAATGATCTTTTAGCATATATATCTTCCTTTGGCTTGGCTAGAACTTTCATTTGTCTCCTTATGTGTGATGCATGAATAGATGATATTTTGTTAGCTGAATGAAGGACTTGGAATCCTGATTGGTGCATACAAGTTTATGTATGTATATTGTGTATTTCTTTTTCTTTCTCTTGCATCCTACTAAGTTCTTGTTGCTTATAGTTGCGTATGCTGCTATTACCATGTAAGTTACTTCATGGATTGTTCGCCCAGGCTTCTGTTAGATGCATGTACTTTTGTGAGACTTACAACTCTTGATCTATCTGTTTGCATCATTCTGATACTTAAGATCCAGAGTTTATAGATATTAATACACATTCTTGTAGGTAAAAATTGGGCTTCGGGTTCTTACTCGTCCTGTCACAGACCAATTACCAAGAATATATCGCAATCTTGGAGAGAATTATAATGAAAGAGTCTTGCCTTCTATCATTCATGAAACATTAAAAGCGGTGGTTGCCCAGTACAATGCCAGCCAACTGATTACACAGAGAGAAGTAAGAATTCGTTAGGTTATACCTGCAAAAAAATGTTTGTGATTTAGTTAGCATCCTTGAGTACTGGGAAGCATTTATTTGAAGAACTATTTGGTAATGACATTGCTTCTTTATTCTTTTCTATAGTTGTCACATCATTATGCATTACTTTGGGTATCCTGCAGGCTGTGAGTAGAGAAATAAGAAAGATTTTGACAGAAAGGGCTGCCAAATTTGACATTTCACTTGATGATGTATCAATTACCAGCCTGACTTTTGGTAAAGAATTTACTGTTGCAATTGAAGCAAAACAGGTAGCTGCACAGGACGCAGAAAGGGCTAAATTTCTTGTGGAGAAAGCTGAACAAGACAAAAGGAGCACTGTTATCAGAGCACAGGTCAGAAAGAAACTATTTATTGTAGATGCCACGGTGTAACCTATTTAAGATGCATAATCTTTATTTGTTTCTAGAAGGTTTTCTTGGCATCTGCTAGGATTTTTGGTTGATAACGTTCATAGATAAAAAGTAGTAGAGAACAAGCAAGGATTTTTAATATTCAATAAATTGCTAGCAAAATATACTGCTTTCTACTAGATACTATTTCACAAAAAAACTAGTAATTTTCTCATTACTGCCCGGTGTTCTTATCCCTCTAATTATTTCCTACTTATTGGCTTGTAGGGTGAGGCAAAGAGTGCTGAGATGATTGGTCAAGCAATTGCCAAGAATCCTGCATTCATCACTTTAAGGAAAATTGAAGCTGCCAGAGAAATTTCACAAACTATTTCGAATTCAGCCAACAAGGTTTTTCTGCACTCCAATGACTTGCTTCTGAATCTTAGTGAGATGGAGTTGGAAGCAAATGGAAACAAATAGGTGCATTTGATTGCACGATTCCCACTTTTTGTTGGTTTTCTTCTGTCAAATTGCTTAGTTTGATGGATGACTAGCAACATGGATCGTATTGGGTCTGGAACTTTTCTGCTGATGGTAACAACTTTCACATATTTGCACTTAATTGAAATACAAGAAAATCAGTTGGATAAAGAGTTATGCCCTTGGTTGTTCTCGTCAGATATTTTGTTCATTTGTCTAGACAGTTTGATGAAATCTATGTTGATCTATACTACTCTTCCCTAGATAGAAGTTCCTGGTTCACATACGAGCACTTTATATTATCAACAAAATAATAGTGAATTATTGCTTATCAATCTGGTTATTACTTTTGTTTTATGTTCATTTTGAAATTGATCAGAGGCTTCTCTTGTAAGCCATTATTATAAATTTCTTCTTTCCCTTTCTTACAATTTGCTGGTTTGGAGAGTGGATCTGCCAATGCCACATCTTTATTTTCAATTTATTATTTCCGTTTACTTTACATTTAAAAAGACGAAGGTAGTAGTGTTATATGCAATGTTTTAAAGAATCAGATAAAAGATTTAAGATTTAAAAACTTCCGATCGTCGTAGAATTGATTTGGAATAAGATTGAAAGAGATTGTTATTGTCTGAAGTTTAATTATAAAAAGATTGTTAAGTAAAACTAAATTAATTTATTTGATTTATAAGAATTTATTTACAAAAATCAACCGATTAATTAATAAATTAATCTTTTTTAAAAGGTCAATTGAACTAAAAAGCTGAAATTAATTGAAAAGTTTGTTGATTTAAGATTTTTACGTTGAGTTTTTCAATTTACATGGATTGTTACAAATATTGTACCTTATTTGATAAAAGATTAATTAGTTTTGGTATAGTATGGTATCGATACCAATAAATATTGGGTCCCATTTTAGATAATTTTTTAAAATTATAAAATAATTTTTGAATTTTATAAAATTAAAAAATCCTCCTTTTTAATTTAACATTATAAATTATGAAATAAAAATTTAAATTAATATGTAAAATAATTTTGTAATTGATTTTTCTAAACTCCCATATTTTGTTTTAAGCAATGATATTAATACTGTACCGACAATGATATTGGATTTGATTATGGTACGGTATTGTACATGTATTAATTAATACTTAGTACTGTTTTGAATATTTTTTAAAATTTATAAAGTAGTCTTTGAATGTTTTTTAAATTGCAAAATAGTTCTTCAATATATTGAACTGTATAATATATTATTTTCCAACAACCTTATCTCCAAATATTATGATAATAGAAAATTTTAAAATAAAAACAATCTATTTGTTTTATTAATAATACTTTTCACATAATTCAAATATAAATAACAACCACAATTAATATAAAAAAGAATGATTTAATCTTCATACAAATATAAAATTAATGACTACAAAGTATTTAAAATGTTATAATTTTATCATATAATAAATAATAATTATATTAAAATATCAAATTAAAAGAATAATAAATATTAATGACTAACCATTACAATTTACAACAATAGTTTGTGCTGAAGAACCAACTAGAAATGAAAGTTGAAATAAAAATATTTACAATTATATTACATATATTGAAGTTAACATATACATCAAGGATAAGTGAAATTAAAAAAAGAAAATAAACAAAAAACTAGAAGTTCATTCAATCGAATACTCGTTCAAATTGCATTGACATTAACCACAATTTTTATTTGGTACAAAATCTTCATCAATGAGAGGAGTCTCATCATCACCATTATTTAAATTCACTTCACCAAATGACATGTAACTATTTGTTCATCCAAGATTATCTTCCAAGTTATTCTCATCTATCAAACTTGATTTCTCATAAACCCAATCCTCTAAAAAATCGATATGATCAAGAAAAATTAGATCTAAATAACTACTTGTTCTATTAAGAGTCTTAGTAAGCAATAAAATTAAATTATTACAAAATTAAAAGAAATTATATCCAACTTAATAATGATAGTAATATAAATTTTTTGAAGCTTTAATTGTATGAACAAAGACCAAGTTGTGTTCATCATTTGTGTTGTAATTTATTCTTTTTCTTAGAATTGATGAATTCAAATATACTCCTATTCTTTTCACACCTCGTTGTACTCACATATTGACTTAGACTTTGAATTACAAACCTTTGCGATTATCGAGAACTACTTTCGATTGGTCTTATCAAGCGACCGTAAGTCGTAAGACAACAAAAGTAGTATTATAAACTAAATAAAGTGACGATTAATTTTCAACAAGTAATAAAAATGAAAAATATACAAGTAGATTAAGTTTGATTTTTTGGTGAATAGCAATTCATATCTTAAAATCAACATAAGCATCCTTATACATCTCCATTTATGAGCTTAGAAGATCTTGCATCATCTCATGAGCAACAATTATTGTAATAGTTAATAGCATTCTACTATTAACTTCATCTTTCTTTGTAAAACTTTGTTTAAAATAGACATTAGGATTCAAAAATACCCCAGATGCAAAAAAATAAGAGTAAAGTTGTTTTTCCTATCTTTCATTGATGACTGTAAGAGAAGGTGCATAAAAAAAGGCCTATTTTTTAGATTAACCTTAATTGCTTCCTTCACCTTATTTATGACATTAAAAAAATAACTCATTGTTGCCTTCTCATCATTATCATTTAAATGAAGAACCCTCACTAAAGGCTCTCAAAATCAGATGAAAAATTGACATTGGGACCAAAATTCATTATCTTCAAGTATGTTGGACCCTGTTTCTGGAGCCCAACATCCGACGTAAAAAAAACGTGGTCTTCATTACTCTATATTTTCGGACAGATTTTGGGAAACCTCAAATCGGAATTTCAATTTGACTTCTTCAGAAAATTTGTTTCCCATTGTCTTAAGTTTCTAATGACACCAAAATCATTCAATTTGGTTCAGAAATCTGAAAGTTATGGCCTAAACATTTTCGGACTGTTATTAAACTGAAACAGTACACTATTCTCAACTTCCACCCAGAAATTGATAGTCTTAAAGACTGAATTAAAATCAATTTCTTCAGATAATTTGTAGATCTATATCTGTAGTTTATTTAGAAATAAGAATCATCTCATTTAGAGGTCGGATGATGAAGTTATGGCCAAAAGAATCAAACATGTTTATGTCCTCAAACATACTGAAACTGTTTCAGGATAATTGACATAACTTTCACTAGAGATATCGGATTAAGGTCATTCTTAGACAATTTGAAATAGCACTTCTAGATCTATAACTTTCGTGAAGAACATGAAGAGAGATTTTGCAATCTAGAAGGTCAAAATCTCGAATTTCCAAAAGTGTAGATGGATTAGACGAAGTGATTCAGTCTAAGATGAATCAGATGAAGGGATTCAGTCTAAGATGAATCAGACGAAGGGGTTCAGTCTAAGATGGATCAAAAGAAGGTTCAGTCTAAGATGAACCAGAAGAAGGTCCAGTCTAAGATGAAGCAAACGAAAGTTCAGTCTAAGATAGAGCAGACGAAGATTCAGTCTACGATAGATCAGACGAAGGTTCAGTCTAAGATGGATCAGACAAAGGTTCAGTCTAAGATGGAGCAGACAAAGGTTCAGTCTAAGATGGAGCATACGAAGGTTCAGTCTAAGATGCACCAGACGAAGGTTCAGTCAAAGATGGAGCAAACGAAGTTTCAATCTAAGATGAACCAGATAAAGGTTCAGTCTAAGATGGAGTAGATGAATGTTCTTAAAGCAGATGAAGGTTCAGTCTAAGATGAACCAGACGAAGGTTCAATCTAAGATGAAAGCCTTAATGCGTTTATTCAGGTCATAACTCAAAATCAAGAAATGAACAACAAGAGGTTCGATTCCTTAGAGACGTCTATAAAGAGAATTGAGATTCAAGTGGGGCAACTTGCAACTCAAATGCATAACAATCAAAAGGGAAGGTTGCCCAGTCAACCCGAGCAAGCCTAAGCAATCGCCATTCTAAGAAGTGGTAGATTGATTGACAATCATGTTGAGTTCCTTCTGAGCTGCCTGACATTGATGATCAAGAGAAGGAAAGCCTTACCAAAGAAGGAGATGAGCAAAATGAGAAAAACAATGGGAGAAACTCTTCAAGTCACATTCAAAACGGTGAACGACTTAAGCATTACACCAAGGACAATGAAGGATAAAACTACACAAGGCAATGGATCCTTATCAACAACCAATTCCATATCCAAGTTGCCTTAAGGAATCGAAATAAGATGAGCAGTTTTCCTATCTATATCGCATGCTTTCCAAGGTCAATGTTATTCTGCCCTTGTCAAATGTGATTAGGAACATTCCGACTTATGTCAAGTTCTTCAAGAAACTAAGCACCAAGAAATAAAAATTTGAGCTTAACGAAAAAGTGCTAGTTTTGAAAGTAGCAAGTGCAATTCTGCAGTCGCATTTAATCTCCCCCCCCAACACTGAAAGATCCAGGACGTTATATGTACAATTATCAATAAGTAATGGTGATGAGGTTAAGGGTATGCTTGATCTTGGAGCAAGTATAAATCTTATGCCTCATTCTGTTTATGAGAAATTGGATATAGGATAGTTAAGACTAACCAATATGTGCCTACAATTAGCTGAAAGGTCAATCCGTTATCCGAAAGGAATAATGGAAGATGTGTTGGTGAAGGTTAGTGGATTGATTGTTCCTGCTTGTGGTCTAAAGACATAGGGGAGGTAAATAGCAAGGGAAGGAGCACACCATACTCCTAGGGAGGCCTTTTATGGCCACTACTAATACCTTGATTGATGTGAAGAACAGAAAGTTGAGCATGACTGTTTTGGGAGAAATAGTAGAATTTTCAATCTTTAATGTTAAACATGTTCCTACGACTACTATTTCTGAATACTGTTCTTTTGCTGATCAAGTTAACGCTAAATATTATGATTTTGCTTTGCAGAAAGAAGAAGGAAAGAAGCTGGATTGGGTTAAAGAGAGTGATGAATGCTGCCAACTGCTAATAGATGCAACTGAGGAAGTGTTTGGAAAATTCTTGGAGACAAATCCACATAAAAAGAAGGAAACGGTGGAATCAATCGCTTTGAGCAACCCACCTTGGGCATGAGCATTGAAATGTCCAACAGCAAGACGTTAACGAAGCAACCCATTTAATTTCTATTTTTTCATTTATCTATTTATTATTAATTTTCTTAGTGAACCTTAACTTAGTTTGTTTCCTTTATGTGTGCAGGCTTACTCTCTCGTCTCTTCTTTATATTTTCATTGCAACTATTCTTCATTCCATGACACAGTACACCACGTTCCAAACTAGATCAACACAGTGATCACCCCAACATTCGTATTGTATTTCTATCCCTTTCTTTGTTGCTTGTTAGTTTGATTTCTTTTAGCTTAAATGCTTGTCCTTATTGTCTTAATTTTTATCTTTTGTCTTAGACTTCTCTATTAACAAAGTTGGATGATTATGATCCGTATATTGCATCAAATGCACAAATGCTTAGTGCGGAACGGTTGGTGCTGCATAAATT
>JAOSBL010000009.1:3412150-3425371 GCA_027568915.1 Erythroxylum roraimae
TATAAAAAAAAATCATTATTTGTGTATTGTGTGTTTTTTTCCCATTTAGTTGTTAGAGATGCATGGTTATTAAACAAACTCAATCGGGATTATAAATGCATAATATGAGTGAATGAGTATACTTGCATGCTTAGGCTGATTGACTTGGATTCGATTAAAAGGACACTAGGATTTATCCCTTTTGCCTAAAAAAGCCACCATGATGTGACCTTTAGTAAACCCCCTTTGAGCTTAATATGAAAACTTTTCTTTCTTTAAACCCAAAATATGAGCATTGACCTTATTATTTATCCTCTTCCTTATACCCACCATAAGGCAAGTTGAGCATTTTAAAGTGTATGATTGGGTTTAGGGAATAATTGTTTGAACAAGTGTGGGGGAATCATAGCATATAGTTGACTTTTAAGTTAGGAATGGGTAGGGTTGTAATAATGTGTATCTCTCCTTTACATTTTTTCTCTTCTAAACTTGATCTTGTTCTAAATAAATAAATAAATAATATACAAAAAAGAGAGAAAATCAAGAAAAAAATAAGAGAGAAAAGAGAAAAAGAAAAGAAAAGAAATAGAAATAGAAAATAAAAGAAAGGAAGAGAAGATGACTAGAAAAATGAAAGAAAGAGGAGAGAAGTAAAAATGGGGAGTGTTAATTTTGTTAAGTGAGAGGAAAGAATTGAGTGTTTTATGGTTCATTGTTTTGTACTATTTTAAATTCTCAATTTGTGTTGTGGTTTTAAACTGCGATTTTCCTTTTTCCCCCCCTTAGCCTGGCTCCATTACAACCAAAATAAAGACCTTTAGATTGATGTTTGTGTTTGATATGAGTGGTGGAGATTAGATTAGTAAGTAAACTTATGGTAGATGCCTTACATGAAATAAATGATGAGTGAATATACCCTACCTTTGAATGCTTGAGAGGATGGAGAGTAGAGTCATGTCTATCACACATGTTGATGGTTATTTGAATTGAAGTGCTTGTTGATTTTGGTTAAATATGCGAAGAATAACTTGTTCATAGACTATTATGAGTTTCAAGTTCTTAGGATCTATTTATTGAAATGATCGTTGATATCTTTGACTATTATTTGGAAAAATTGTTGTTTCCATTGTTTGTTCTTTTATAGTCTAGTGTTCTTTAATATGCTTAAGGACAAGCATAGTTTAAGTGAGGGAGAATTGTAATGTCTAGTTTCTATTGCTTTTAATTGCCTTCATATCTTAATTTTGGTTACAAATTCTTATAAGTTGATCCAAATAAGAGATAAATTGAATGAAAATGGGGTAAATATTGCATGCAGGTTAATTGAATTATTTTGTGAATTTTGCATGAAGGTTGAAGGAAAAGACATGAAATTTTGCATGAAAAGAGAAATAAACAGGAAGAAATGTTGTGTTAGTCATGGTGGTGACTCAACTTGTTACCACAGTGACAAGTGCCCTCACGGGGTGACTAAACTTGTCACCCCTGTGACTACTCCATTGCATTAACTTAATTCTTACACATGCAGGTTAACGTCGTAACAACGCTACAACCCTAAACCTAGGCTTGTGCTATAAATGGAAAAGGAACGAGAAGCTGGGGTGGGGAGCTGAATCGAGAGGGTTAGTGACACACTCATTCGATTGGGACAAAAAGGAGATAGAGAAAAGTGTGGAGACGGAGAAGGAGAGAGCTTCAGCTGAGAAGAAGTAAGGAGAAGAATAGTAGAACGGGGTACGCAATATGAGCAGTCGGTCATTTTTGTTAAACATCAACTAGAAGCAGTAGGCGAGAGCTAATGTGGAAAGCTTGAGAGTGGCAGGGGCAACTCCCCAACCCGCTATTGTTTTCTCTTTCTGTTTACTACTTCTTATTGTTTTGCTACATTTACTTCTTTGTTATATAGAATTATGCCCTGTTATGCTTAATCTACCCATACTTTGTAGCTTTTAATATTTTGGATTATTTACTCGGTTTGTTGCTTTAATACTCCTTTTATAATGATTAAGATGAGATTGAAGTGTTTAAAGATGATGAATCTTGTAGTTTAGTGTAGCTATTTTAGTCAAATATTCATGATTGAGGGATTAAGTTATTGTCTTTTATTTGCTATAGTTTCTAAACTGAATGGATGTAATAGCATGATCAAATTTTGCACCATTTTGGTATTAAATAAAGGACCGAGATGAGAAGCTTAATATGGAACAAGAAACTATAGATGCTTAGGTTAAGAATTAGAAATATATTAACCTAAATGGTAATTAGTAGTAGGATTTTCAAAATTAACTCGGGTGATAACTTGTCGAATACGAAAGTTAGATTAGTTAATTATTCGAGTTGATCTTAGGGCCAAACTATTAATGTCAATAAGACAATTGTCCAATCATTGCCCCTTAATCATGCATAAGAGATTAAATTAGTGAAATTAATTCTCAACAGTTGTCCACTTCGATTTCTACTCCTTTTTGCTTCCGGTCAATTCAATTTACTTTTTAGTTCAATTGTGCGATTTGTTTTAAAGTCTTTTACTCAACAATTGTGGATAGAGTGTTTAGGATTGCATTGTTTTTATTTTTGATTCATAATTAATTTTAGTTAACCAATTTCATCTCCGTGGGAGACGAGCCTGGGTAATCACTACAACTATCTTGTATACTTGCAAGTATTATAGCCTAGGTCTTTTTTGAACTTTTTGGGCACAACAGTACGATACCCACTAAATACGTACACTAATGATCATTACTTTCTTGGATTATTTAACTAAACAAAATATTATTGTCTTATTAAACTATGTTGAATGTTTCATTTTAGTCAAAGCGAGGTTTCACTCATCATCCATCATAAGTAGTGAAGTCCACAATTAGTGCCTACATATAAGCATGATATTTGGCCTATCGATGTTCCTGATTAATCTATGTAAACTGCACATCTTCATATTCGATATGCTAGATGTTACAAAGACTTTGCAAAGAACTCCAAGTTCGCTCACAAAATACACCAAAGTCTAAGTATGGTAGTTAAACTCTCGCAATTCAACTCAACCTTACCAAATCCCTTATCTTTAATGTGTTTCCCACAAAGGCAAAATAAACCTATGAAATTCACTAAGCCAACACAATATAATGGACAACAATCAGAAGAAAAAGATGCACCCAACTTTACAACAAAATTGCCAACTTTTGTATTACTCACAGTTGATACAAAGAATACAAAGTTCCGACCCTGTCTAATGAATGAAACCTTGCTCAAATGAGCTATTTATAGGCTTTGGGAGACTTGTTAGGCAAGAATACAAGAAAGCGGTCTTAAGCCACTAAGACACTAACTTAGTTGGTAGTTGACATCCCCAACTACTTTAGGCACTACTTTGGTAGATGGATTACATAACTTACCACTATCCCACTCCTAAGTCAAAGCAACATATTAAAATGCTTACAAGATACCTCATCCATGGTCTTTGCCACGTCATCCCACTTTCTTGATGATTCATCTCACTAACTTTGCCACATCACCCATGATCTTCATCCAAAGGTGAAGATTAGCCAAGTTTCGGGCCAATTCACGCGTGGTCAGACCAATACCCAAACTAGGGATTTTCGGGGTCCGAAAGGTCCAAAAAATCTCTCGAAACTTGACATTTTTAAGTGTTTGAGTGTCTGCCTGTTGCAGGCCACAATCGTGGGCCACATTCGAGCCTTCTGTCAATATTGTGGCATATAGGCCACGATTGTTGGCCATGTCCTGGGCTTTTGTCACGATCGTGGCATGATCGTGGGTAGTTGTTTTGGCCTGAATGTCTCCAAAACTTCTCTGTTCTTCGATATTGACCCTGAAACACTAACAAATACATCAAAGCACCTAAAAAACATAATATTTAAGCTCAAAGGCTTGTACTAACCCATAAAAACACTTAAACATCAATAATTAACAAACTAACACAATTTTAACCTAAACACATACTAAACGATTAAATTAACAATTAAATAATATCAGAATAAGCCCTAAAATATGATGCAATTTACACTTATTCGTTAATGTCTCCATTAACATCAGGTTATATTTGAGAAAAATTAAAAGTTTAAGTATTTAATTACCAATTTTTTAAGTTCGGGCTATAGTTGCAAAATTGTGTAAAGTTTATGATTTTTTATAATTAATCCTATAAAAAATAATAATATTTTACTAATATAATCATGGGAAGCAAATAAGTCAATCAGCATATAGAAAATAACTTTGAACAAAAGGCATTGGATATGAAGACATTTTCCAGCAGAAGCCTTGAAATAGTAATGTTGCATATTGGATTGCTTAACAATGCAAATTTTAAATTTGAGACTAAGGATTTTGATATGAGAGAAGAGGAACCTACGATCAAAAGATTTCATAACATAAAGAGTAAGTTACCAACTTTTGCTTAAGTACTTGTAGGTCCTATGTAGTTTGCTTGTTCCATATGTTGTAGTAAGACCTTCAATAAGTACAATAACATGCAGGTTAGTCAATTTCATGGTTCTGTTTCTTTTGTTTTTCACATACAAAAAGAGTTATCATTAATCATATGCCATTGAGAGAATCTATGTTTTTCTTGTGTCCATACCCTAATCATAGCTTTTTATACATATAACACAAAAAGTGAAAATAGTATTGGTTTATTGGTCTTTCTTTTAGCATATTGACTATTTATAAAAGTGGACATGTGCAGAGAAAACTTATAGTAAGGTATACCTTTGTAGGGACAAGAACCTAAGTACTAAACTTAATCTAATGCCAATGTTGTCCATCGTATTCCCTTCTCCCCTTACTCCCTTGCACTCTCAAATATAACGATTGGTTGAACATTGATCACCATTTTTGAAAAGAAAATTGATAGATGAAACTAGAAAATTTATAATAGATTTGTTGACTTCTCTCAGAACTCCTCATTATATACAACTACAACACTTTGGAAAAGAGTAATTGCACAGAACTTGAGTCAAGACTATTTTGCATGCAATATCTATCCTTTTCCATCCTTAGAGCATTAGGAACATATCTCCTCCAAGATAGGCAAGTTTTATGACATGAAAATTATTTGAAGGGAAAAATTTATTGCAAGAAGACTTCCTTCCAAATGTTCATTTATTCCATTTGGAGAGAAAGGAGCAGGCAATTATACAAGAGTGAGGAACCACATAAACATCAACCTACTGAGCAAATTGTGAACTCAATCAGAGTTGTTATTATTGTCAATGACAAGCAAAGCACGGTTAGCCAAGAACTTAGAGTAAACTGGTTGCTTTGATGTAAATTTTTGTTTTTTTTAAATATATATCATGTTTAGTTTAGCTTTACTTGATTCAAGGTGTATGATTCTTCTTTAGGATTGTGTAATAGCTTTTTCTATAATTAAATACAAATTTTACTTTAAAAAAACAGTAGAAAAGTTCAGATAATAAACGCGAAGTGTCATTCAACTAAAATTTTCTTACAGTAACTTTTTCATTGGGGATTTATGAGATAAACTCAATTATGCATGTTAGTAATTGTCAAAACAAAATAGATAAGTCCATAACAAGAGGAAGAGATGGCAATGGACTGGCCGACTATTGTCAAAACATAATAAACATATGCAAAACTTCATGTGCTTGACCCTAATTACTATTTTTAAAAAAATTAAAACGACATTATTTTGTCGTTACCTATCGGGAGTTGAGCTAGGCCTAAGGTTCGATCAAACCAGACTTGACTTGTTGACCACAGGTTAGGCGGAGCCAAACTAAAACTGTCATCCCTAACAAGATGGACTAGTTGCAAAGAGTGAAGGAAAGTAGAATCTATTTTCTTGGAATTTTTAGACCATCTCCTACTTTTGATCAATCTGATGTTATTGTTTTAATGTTAAAATAAATAAACTAAATAGAAACATATGAAGAAGAAAGTCGTAACATCTAAACACACTACATAACTGGCGAATGGAAATTGGGATGTTAGAGACGTTTTAAAGAGAAAATATACTGATTTCCCACATGGGTTCTTGCGAAGATTAAGGAAAGCATCCTAATTATAAGTGCTTTCCTATTATATTGCTTACGAAATTAATTATACTAGAAAGCACTGTGGGGAAGAACAAAGGAAAAACGAATAGTCAAATGTGGAAAACACGGTAGCAGCAGTTGTTATATGACCCGCGACCGCTGTACGTAGAAGCGAAGATTCTAAGCTTCCAAATTACCGAAATACCCGCACTCCTTTTGGCAGCGAACGCCGCCCAAAGTCTTACCAACTATGGCTACTATGGACAAACATCGAAGACACGTAGGGCAGAGCAGTTATATTCCGCGTTGCCTTGAATTCGTGAAAGTGATCCCAAGCCGCATATAACACGTTAACTTCCAATCTTGTTATGAACATTTCAAGACGTTGAGAGGAAGTGCAAGAAAATGGAAGATTGCAGGCCGCTTGGGTTTCTACTGGGACTCCCATTTGCATTGATCGCTTTGATATTATCTCTAGTTGGTGCCGTTGTTTGGGTTATTGGGTGAGTATTAATTCCACCATTTGTTCTCTCGATTCTTCATTTCCATTTTAGTCTGTCATATTCTTTGATTCATCGCTATAATTTCATGATTCAACAAAACATACTCTCTATGCTTAGATCGCATGTCTGTTGCTTTATTTGAAATAGATTCTGTTCTTTAAAGTAAAGGTATTCCTAATACCTTGCCTTTCAACACAGACAAGAAAACTGTTGGTAGTGTTAGTCTTTCAATTTTCTGCTTTCTCTTCTGTCTTTACTCAGGGTGTTTACTTTGTATTTTTGTAATGACAGTACTGTGTTGAGTTGCTTGTGCCCCTGTTTGGTATGCTGTGCTGGCCTCGCCAATTTAGCCGTGGGCCTTGTGAAGATGCCGATCAAAGTGCTTAGATGGTTCACTAAACAGATTCCGTGTTAACAAACTATTCTTTTAGCGTCATTGTAATTCCCTTTTTTTTAATTATAAACAATTATCACTTTTGTGTTTTCTTTTTTCTTCCATTCCCTCCTTTGGGATAGATTTATATTATTTAGTTGAGATTTATAATAAGAAACTAGTTTTACCATCCTGTTTTTATTTTTTAATTATATTGTTAGATGTTAATATTAAATTTTAATTTAATAATCTTTAATATATTAAATTTTTTTCTTAAATCAATTAATTCTCGTTATGATTAAAACTAAAATGTATGAATATTTATATTATAACATACTATTTTTATGGAGCATATGTCCGAACATACTAGAGGATATTTGAAAACATACTCTATGAAAATAGTACATTAGGACAATTAACTAACTCATTAAAGGCATCAAACATAACATAAGCATTCTAAGAGTTCAATTCTTCCCCGTTCATTCACAAACATAAAAGTCACATATATCATTACAATTCAGATTCCACATATACATTATACAACGTTATTATGAGTCCAATCTCAGTACAAAATATGAAACATGAAAATGGGATGCTAATACTGAAGACATCTATCTAAACTCCTCAGATGCAACTGATAAGACATTTGAGTCATTCTTGTCCCCAAAATGCAAGTACTAGACTTCTACTGTATAACCTCAGTAGCTAGAAACTCCCTTAAACCTAAAAAATAACGTTGCAATTTTTGATGAATTTGTGAACTCAATGGGTGAATCATCATTGATGTATGAACTCAATGAGTGAAAGTTATATCACAAAAACAAGTTATAACTTAATTCAACAAGCATATTATACCATCCAGTATTGAATACCACATCACATTTCATCATACTTCAACAAGTACATCATGTGCTAGCATTGCATATCAAAACACATCATCAATTAACTTCAATTGTAATTCACTATTTCAAATAATTCAATAATACATTCCAATTCAATCATTTGATACATGTAGGGATGTCTATGCAAATGCACATGTGATTCTATTTTCATTTTTACTTTGTTGTGACCAAGTGCCTATCAACCCAATTTACTATCCCATATTTGTTTGTGGACACCAAGATCATTTTTGGCTCGTATCCACTGTAGATATCGAGTCCATGTCATCTGAGACTGAGGCTCTTTTTTCACAATCCTGAGCTCAAAACTTTTTTTCTCACTTTGGTCACAACTCATTTATCTGTGTAAGGTTTCGGTCATGCATCTCATACATAATATATATCAAATATACGCAGTGGAAAATAAAAAGGAACCTCAAAAACCAGATCTACTCATGCATATAGATATAGAAAACAAAAACATAAAATGTAAGATGTTTATATACCTTTCTGACGATCTCCTTCGTTCTTTAATCTTCTCCACGTTGGGTTGTCGTAAACCACAACAATCAATGTAGACCGTCTCTAATGAAAGTCCACACTAAGATAGAAGGATGAAACCTCACTAGGACATAGCTAGAATTCTTTTTTGTGCTAGAAAAGACAAAAACTCTCATAAGAGTTAGAGAGAAAAATAGTGTGTTTGCTAGAAAGAACCTTTCTTTCACTTGTGTCTTACACAAGTGCACGAAAATCATCTCTATTTTCTGCACTAATTGGCCTTCCATAACTCCCATCACCAATAGAGAGTTATGGGAAGTTAATGATCATAAATAGCATGCATTAATGAAAGTTTTGGGAAGGTAATAATCATGAATAACATGCATTAATGAAAGTTATGGGAAGTTAATAACCATGATTAGCATGCATTAATGGAAGTTTTGGAAAGTTAATGACTAAATTGGAGGCCAATAATACTTGTTTCTAATTCATTCCATGCAACGTTTTCTACTATGACCACATCATGATACAATCCCGGAACATTCTCTCATCTTGAACCACCATTTAAGGTCATTTTACTCATTCTTTGGATCTCCTATGTGTGTGACCCATTAGGTTCCCGGTTATGTTGGCCACTTGAATTAACACTTAATTCAAGTAAGTCAAGAGTGGTATCTAGCAACACGTCATGATCCCCAATTAACCGGAAAGTCAGTGGTTTGACAACAAAGCCTTTTATACGCAATGTTGCCATGCAAGTCATCCTTTCACCATCTATACCCCACTTGGTTCAGAGTATGGTCAAAGTGTCAACTCCTACTAGCCTGACTACGTTACATCTAGTCCAAGTGGTATTAGATCTTGTCCTGAGGATCTCATTACTTTATGTATCATTGAAGACTTTCTTCATGACACATATCTGGTCTGGCTAGAGACTTCCGAGTAATGACCACAATAAGAGGCTGTGGGTATCATCTCTTTCTATCAGGAGTGGTAAATCCTTTATTGGTTACTCAATTACCTCTGAATACCTTAAGTTGTACCCAATCACTACCCTATGAGTAACCCCTGAAAGGCACCGATGAATGGAGTCAAAGCACAGGATCGGTATCTGAGATATCCTTGAGCACCTCAAGTAAAAAGATACTTGCACCATTGCTATGATGAGACTATCATTAATACTGGAATAGAATATCCATATGATTATCTCATAGTAAGTCAATCCAATATACTTATTACTCTTAGTAAGCATCCACATGTTAACTCTAAACAACTAATGTCTACAGCTTATAAGATTTACTGCTTGATCTAATCAAGGAGTATAACATGTGCTAGTCTATCCGGATTAATGATATCCCATCTCATTAATCCTATAACTAGGGAAAGTTTAGATACTAACATAATTACACATGATAGGAATGATCTCATCATGATTTCCTCCATGTTATGTTTTGTATCAAGGACGTCATTAAATCAATTTAAGATCAACATCAAATCCAAAAATGTACGAACATCGAAATAATGAAAAATGCCTTTAATAATCATAAAATAATTTGTACAATAAGTGCTAAAGGTGATTGCCTTTAGAACACTTCTCTAACAATCTGTTCATGCATTTCTATGTGATGAGATGCATCTTTTCATATGGCATGCTTTCATTTCAGTATGCCTATGCCTTATATCAAGCTCCTCCTCGGATCTAAGACCGACATTTATCAATCAATTATACACACATTTCAGATTAAACATTCAATTCAGAAAGAAGCACATATAATTGAGTTTACACATCTAAGTTAACTCATAGTATGCTCCAGAAAGCTATTGCCTTGATGTTTCGGCAATGTCTGGATATTGATGATCACCTTGTGCGTCTATCGTCATGCAATACACATATAGTTCACAAATTACTAATTTTTTTGATCATACAAATATACAATCATGCACATGTATATGTATATGTATCATGTTTCAATGCATGCTTAATTGACTTTTTGGGTATGTATTCTTATACAAATTTTTTGACCATTCAAACATTATAACTTGTATATAACTAGTTTGCAATCAGGTTTATACCTTAAGTAAGCTTGATTTACTCTAAATTTGTAACGGCCGATTTCCAAACCTACTGAGGGATTAAATTGATAGATTACTTAGTCACATGAATTACATTATATTAGAATGAATTTGGTGCATTTAGAATATGATTTTTATGATTTCATTCACATGTATAATATGGGCATACACACATGAATTTGATTTTAAAAACAATTGCACTCAATTGACATATTCCGATGTATGAAAGATTCTAAATAATTGTGACATGATTGTGTATTTCTAATGTCTTGTATTTTGATTTGCCAATAAAAAGAATTGAGGGATTACAATTATTAATTTGGAGTTATTTGTCAAAATTAGAAGATTGATGGATTAAAATGTACATTTAGACTAGAAAAAATTTCTAGTAGTAAGACAATTGACATGTAAGAATTTAGGATAACTAAGCCTATAAAATGAGTTACATATGGCAGTAGACTTGAGTGAAAAATGGCCTAGGGAATTGAGTGACAAATGACAGAGGAACTAAGTGACATTTGGCAGCTTAAAGAGTGGACATATGTCTTGTTTGTTTTCTTGACAAGTGTCCTTTTACTAATCTTACACCTATACCAACATAGACACTTCCAACACCATCTTCATGTTTCTATTGTACTCTCTCCTTCTTCTCCCTCTTACTATCGAAATTTACTTCTCCTTCATATCTCTATGTTTTGCCTAAAGTTTGTTCGATTTCCACACCAAAATCTATGCAAAAATCCTTCATAAAGATAGTTATAGAAGCATAACATTGTTGTATTTGTTGTTATCTTCTTGTTTTTGCTAAAATCATCATACTCCCACCTTGTTCTTGAGATGATCTTGCATGCATGTGAGACAAAGCAGGCTTGATCCTTTGAGGTGACATTTGAGCTAAACAAGTAAGTAAAATATTGATCTTTGTGGCATGTGATATGATGAACGATTAGGGATAGACTGAATGTGGTATTGGTGTTGACATTATGCTGGAAAGTAATTAATAAAAAGGAGCATCTTCTGTTATATTTTTGGATGCATGAAAACCGTAGTTTATAGGCTATTATATGTATTATCTAAGTTGGGATTGGAAGTGTAATTCATGAGAAATTCATGATAAAGATAGGTGTTATTAGGATGTTTTCGAATATGGAAAGTTAGAGATGTAAATGAGTTTACAAAAAGGAAATTGTTAATGATTTATGTTAGCAAAATTTAGGAGCCATAATGTTATCAATATGGATGCTAAATTAACCTGAAATGAAATAGCTTTAAGGATCATGAAATTTGGAAAAATTCAAGTGGTAGTGATGTCTCTAAATATTTGAAATTCATGGAGAATTGAGGAGGAAAGACTGTGTATGATCGTGTCCCTCAAAGCACAATCGTGGCTTGATTATTTGCCTTCTGTCACGATCGTGGCAAGGCTTCCACGATTGTGGGCCTAGTTTTGGATTGAAAATTTTTTATTTTGTGTACATGTTGAACTAGTTGAGGAAAAATCACTCTAAATTAGTGTATTTGATCTTAATTAAGGCTTATAATGAACCTAAATTGTTGCTTGATTAATTTGTTAAAGAGCTTGATAAGTTTAAGTTATTAATTGATGTCATAACTTAAAGAATGTATTGTTTTGGTATCAATGTAACCTAATCTAGAAATTATGATGTGATGAAGGAATAAAGATATTCTTATGAATGTAAACACGATCTTTAGGATTTGAGTAATGTGTATTAGATATGAATAAATGAGAATTGGAAAATTGCATGATTATATATTGCTAGAAAAGTTTGGTGAACGTATGATTGATGAATTTGGAGTTAATCAAGCTTACTTAAAGTATAAACCTGATTGCAAACTAATTGTATACAAGTTATAATGTTTGAATGATCAAGAAATTTGTGTAAGAATACGTACTCTAAAAGTCAATTTAGCATGCATTGAAACATGACACATATACATGTGCATAATTGTATATTCATATGATCAAACAAATTAGTGATTTGTGAACTATATGTATATTCCATGACAATAGATGTGCGAGATGATCGTCAATATCCAAACATTGCAGGAACATTGAGGCAATAATTTTTCTAAAACACACTGTAAGTTAACTTAGATGTATAAACTAAATTATATGTGCTTTTGTATGAATTGAATTTTTAATTAGAAATGTGTGTACAATTGATTGATAAATGTCAGAATTAGATCCGAGGAGCTTAATATAAGGCATGGGTATATTGAAATGAAAGCATGGCATATGAAAAGATGCATCTCATCACATTGAAATGCATGATCAGATAAAGACAAGTAAAAATTAATCTTCGAAAAATGACCACAATATAAAGCTTTGATTCACTTTAACTTCTTTGTTTCTGAATTGTACCTAAAATTAGATATGAGTTAAAGTGAGTATCTTAAGTAATTTCATGTCAATAATCACTAAGTGTTATGGAATAATTTCATAATAAAAAAATCCCTCGAAACATGAAGTTTATGAGCATCTATGAGTTTGCTCGATGCAAGCCACGATCATGGCCTACATCTAAGCCTCCTGTCACGATCGTGACATGTAAGCCACGATCGTAGCCAAATCTGGTGCTTCTATCACGATCGTGGGCCCATTGTTTCAACTTGAATGTCTTCCAAAACTCCTTCGTTATTTGATATTGACCCTGAAACACTAGCAAACAAGTCAAGGTATCTCAAAAACATAATATTTAAGCTCAAAAGCTTGTACTAATCCTTAAAATACAAATAATTAACAAACTAACACAATTCTAACCTAAACACTTACTAAATAATCGAATTAACGGCTAAACACATATCAAACCATGGACGGACATGCGGGGCCCAGTGGTGCATTGGGCCCCCAAGTTTTTAAAAAATTAAATTTTTTATTT